>SNQJ01S0071142.1:3875-32338 GCA_010110895.2 Picea sitchensis
GAAAAATCCTCATGAACTGTGAGGCAACCCAAAGATACAGAAAATATTTTATTTCAAGTACAAATTACAACCATTCAAGTTGTACTTATCTCATTATCTAACCAGCATTTGTCTTAAGAAACTATACGGACTGTTACTGCTCCCTTTCTATCAATTTTGTATATTGTACGGACTGTCCAGACTAGCAATAAATGCACAAAAATCAATCTAGAAATGCATGCTTGCAATCTGAAACTGTACGGCCTTCATTAATAATTGTATTAACCTCGGTTTGTGTGTTGGAAATCACTGTATGGTCCATAAATAATAAATGTTCCCTCCAACTATGTATACAATAGTACGGCCCAAAAATTAAATGATCATGTTGTACAAAATTCTCGTTTGGAAACCGTGCTTGAAATATTGCTCTTGCTCTACCTTTCTCCAACGCATTAATTTCTCTCTCTCTTCAATTAATGACAATGTGACTTCAATAATGTTTTATCTCTTTCCCTAGATGTCTTTTTATATTTTTCCTCTTCCCAAACCCCTAACTAACTAATCTCAACTAACTCATCAATGGATGAGATGAATCATATCTAAAGGCTCACATTAAATGTGCATTTAATAATACACTTTATTATTAAATGCTCACAAATCTTTTTGGGACCCACAACTTAACTTTTCACTTAACTCATTAAAAAACATAAAGTCACTTTTATATTATAAAACACTTTAGGAAAGTCAAAATGGTCCCCACCATGTAAAACATCACAAAATCATGGTGTGACCTCTTGAGTTACATTTCTAACACTCCCTCTTCACGAGGGAGGTCCCAACATTATCATCTTGACCATTGTCAAGAACTCCCTTTGGCTCTGGAAGCTGATGTCGGAAGATAACTCGAAACTCTAGATCCTGCTCATTCTCTCTATGTTGGTTGAGTCTTGTTCCAGTGCTTTCAAGATAACCTTCATGTTATCCTAAATCCAAGGGTTGATCTTTTGCATGCACTCCCTCTTCAACCCTTTCCTGAGCCAACCGCTCATTTTTAATTCCATATGTTAACATCCATCCAGACCTACTATACATAGCCATTTCTCGAACTAAGTACAATCTCTCTTTCTGATCACTGAGCAACAATGCTTCGACCGGTTGTACTCCTACAGGATACAAGAACACATGTCTCGATCTAAACATTGTCCCCCATCCCGAATCTTCCAGGGCTAAAATACAAATTAAATTCATTGGAAGCCCTGGGACAAATAGAACTCCTTCCAAAGTGAAGAGCTCACCAAATTGAAGTTGGAACCTTATTGTTCCAACCCCTCTGACTGGTCGAGTAATGTCATCCATAACATTGCAACAATGTCCAATCTCATTGATACTCATAAAGGCACCCCACATGCCAGTCATGTCTTTGGATGCACCACTATCAATGATCCAAGAATATGCAAACCTTTATGAGCTTCTCATGCTTGAATCAAGAGACACAAGACAAAGTTCTTTCTCAAATTATTTTGAGAAGTCATCTACAACAATTCAAACTACTACACAACTTTCATCCTTCTTCTCCTTCTTCAGATCATGACAATGGCTTGCAAAATATCCAACTTTGTTGCAAACATAGCAATGAATCTTACTCAAGTCTTTTTTCTTCTTGCCTTTGATTTTTACAAGGGTCGCATTTTCATCAATATCAATATATGTCTTGGCTTTACCTTGATACCCCTCCCAGATATCCTCCTAGGTAAATTCATCCCATAATCTACTCCAATCTGACAACTTCTCTCTACCCACCACGCATTTTACAAAAACCTCCCACTCTTTGGTAAACCCCTTAAGGGTTATCCTCACCATTTTTGAGTCAGAGATGACCTCACCTACAACAACTAGCTCATCTTTCACTTGAGCCAATCTAGTCAAGTAGGTAGCTACATTATCCTCCTTGGTCATTCTAACCTCATGCAGCTTCTCTTTTAGGGCCATATTTCTATTCTCATTTTTTACTTCAAACAGATTTTTCAAAGTGTCCCACATCACTTGGGTTGTTGGTTTCTCAGCCAAGTGTGGGATAAGGTAGTCTTTCACACCATCTAGAAAGATTCTTTGTGCCTTAGCCTCCTTTATCTCATGAAGGTCTAGGGAAAATAGGTTATTTGTGGGTACAACAACAACTATATTGACAAAATTCTAGATCTTATTCTCCTTTAAAATTGTTGATATTCTAACTTTCAATTGAAGGTAATTAGATATGCCATCTAATATGTCCTCAAACCTTATACAAAAAGCCATTATTTATTTAAATGTTCTTGTTGAGAATAAACCAATCAAAATCACAACAAAACAATCCTTAACTCTCTCTTTCTCCTTTTAACTTCACTTACAGAACCCTAGGCTCTGATACCATGTAGATTTTCTATGACAAAAAGCAAAACTTCACTTAAACCTTTCGTCAAACACTTGGCTGAAACACTTGACTTTGCATTTAATCTGAGTTATTAATGAACCAATTACACCACATGCATTTAATGAACTGGAATCAAACTGAAACTGAAATGAAAGTACCAATCAAAGTAGATCCTACTGTAAGCAGTTGACACAAGAAATTAGGCATAAGCCAGGAAAAATCCTCATGAACTATGAGGCAACCCAAAGATAGAGAAAATATTTTATTTCAAGTACAAATTACAATCATTCAAGTTGTACTTGTCTCATCATTTGACCAGCATTTGTCTTTAGAAATTCTATGGACTGTTACTGATCCCTTTATGTCAATTTTGTACACTATACGAACTGTCTAGACCAGTAATAAATGCACATAAATTAGTCTAGAAATGTGTGCTTGCATTCTAAAATTGTATGGCCTTCATTAATAACTATATTAACCATGGTTTGTGTGCTGGAAATCATTGTACGGCCCAGAAATAATAAATGCACCCTCCAACTGTGTATACAACAGTACGACCCAGAAATTAAATGCTCATGCTGTACAAAATTCTCTCTTGGAAACATGCGTGAAATACTGCTCTTGCTCTACCTTTCTCCAACTCATTAATTTCTCTCTCTCTTCAATTAATGACAATGTGACTTCAATAATGTTTTCTCTCTTTCCCTAGATGTCTTTGTATATTTTTCCTCTTCCCAAAACCCTAACTAACTAATCTCAACTATCTCATCAATGGTTGAGATCAATCATATCTAAAGGCTCACATTAAATGCTCATTTAATAATACACTTTATTATTAAATGCTCACAAATCTTTTTGGGAACCACAACTTAACTTTTAACTTAAATCATTAAAAAACATAAAGTCACTTTTATATTATAAAACACTTTAGGAAATTCAAAATGGTCCCCACCATGTAAAACATCACAAAATCATGGTGTGACCTCCTAAATTAGATTTCTAACATTGGTGACTCAAGATGTAGTAGGAATTGAATAGGTGGTCATTTCAACCATTGTTGGTATGCTTCCTCTCTGAGTTGTGCTCGTTTAGCAACAAGCTCGTGACTTGAAATTGTAGTGGGGTGCAATGGTATATGGTGGACAAATCACTTGTCATTAGAATCCTAATTGTAAAAATATTGAACATTACCTTGATAATATTAGTAACACAATGCATTTAATATGTTCAAACATTATACCAAACACTTATTAGAAGCATGGAATTTTTTTCCCAATAATAAACATGCAACCAACCGCTTTATAAAACAAATGTTGAATTAATTAATACATTTACATTTCTTTTTGTAAGCTATCCAACAAAATTGTATTCACAAAAAAAAGGTATTTACAATTGTCATGCAGCTAGCCCACCACCTCGGAAACCATGCCAGTTGCATTTAAACCAGCGTCCTTGAGGAATGTTCATAGAGTTATTCTATTGGGACCTAAGTTTAAAAACATAGATATAGAGATAGAAGAGCTTGGTAGAAGAGATAGATAAATAGGCATGAGATTGTAATGTTTTCTGGTTGCCATGTCTTCCTTCGATTGGTGTGCATGCCAGCCACATGGCTTGTGGGTGGGTGCAATCATTGTTGGGGTTAGCAATATGTCACCCCATTTAGGGAGGATAGTCCTTTGTGGCCAGGGTAAGACACACCTTGTCTAAAGAATATTTCGATTGAGGTTCCCAACACCTATCAAGTTGTTTATTATGTCTCGAGATTCCCTCGTTTTCCAATCTATCTGCTAGGTATTTGGTTGAGTGAAGAACATGTGGGGGGATGAGCACATTGCGTTGTTTTATTAGGGCTTGAATATTTTCTAAGCCCTTTTGAAGCCTCCATCCTATAGATATTTTTCTTAGTTTTGATCCATTCAAAATCTTACCGAGCATTTGAATGATGATTAGTGAGTCTCCTTCTACTATAAGTTTTCCATATCCTTCTCTTGCTACAATGCAAAGACCTCATTCTAAAGCTAGGAGTTCTATGACATTGTTGGTGCCAATACCAATATTCTAGACATAGAGGCAGACGTTGCTACCATTTCTATCTTTGAATATGCTTCCTAGCCCCACTTTGTCAGGATTTCCTTTAGAGACTTTTTTAAAGTTCAGTTTGATGAAGTCTTTCAGGGGTGGCTTCCATTTCTTTCGAGACCTCAATTTTGGTTTGATGATGGGCATGGTTGCATAGTCTATTTGTTGGTGAAGGTTGAGAAGTTGGAGGATGGATATCTAGTTTTGTTCCCCTTTCCAGTCATGTTCCACCCATGTAGTAGTTAGGACAATCTCCTTAATTGTTTTGAAAATTTGAGTCCATAATTGGGCTTCATTTCTTTGGGTATTTTTGAAGATGCACCTATTTCACTCTTTCCATAATTCCCATAGTAGAAACCCTGGGAATAGTTTCCATCCTCTGTTGAGGATCAAGTTGGAGAATGCTTATGAGTGCCAGATTTCAATTGTTTTTGTTGGACTGGAATAGTCTTTGTCTATCTATGAAAGAGGGTGGCTCCCTTGTCCCATAACTCTGAAGATATTGGGCGTGAGTTTAGGATATGTTTGCAAGTTTATTCATCAATATGGAATAAGCGGAAGATCATGGGACCTATAAATCCTCTTTTGAGGAGGTTATTCCAGATGAGGATTTTTCCACATGTTAACAACCATAAGAAGAGGGATACTTTTGGCCAATGATTTTGCTGCCAAATATTCTACCAAATTGTTTTTTGAGGTGGGTTGCAAGGATTTGTAATGAGGTTGTATGTGTATTTGATGTTAAAGGTTCCTTTGGGTTTGTAACCCCAATGTAGCTTGTCTGCATCACTTTGGTTCTAGATTTTCTTGGCTAATAGCTCCTGCCATAGAGCATCCCAATCGAAATTTGGGGGTAGAGGTTGTCGGTTGTCGGTTGTCTTTTTCAATCTAGATGCATTATTTATGAGTTGGTAAGATTTTGTTTAAGTACTGGGCAACCCATTTCCTTCCTTGATTAAGAATTAGGTATTTTATTTATTGAAGGTTATCTTTGTCCCTCCAAGCTAGGAGTTCTTGACGAACATCGTCCCAGAATAGCATGTGTCGTATATTCCAAATCTCCTAGAAGCAGTGTTGTTGGATGATGTATTTGTTGTGCCAAGTGACATTCCATATAAGTGATCCTCTGATGTCACCCTCCATATGGATGATGGTGTGATGAGTGAAGTGTGGTATGTACTTTATTTTCCAAATTTGTCCCCTTAAGGATTATTGATTTTGAGTCCATTTCCACCATGTTTTGGCCCCTAAGACTGAGTTGAGTGTGTTGGATCGTGGAGTCCTAGACCCCCTGCCGATTTGGGTTGATAGACTTGTTCCGAGTTTACTATGGTCCTTTTCTTTTCCTTTTTGGATCCCCACATAGGAATGACCGTTGAAGATTCTGCACAGCCTTTAGAATGAATTTTTGGGTAACCAATGTTGAAAATAGATAGAGCGGCATTGTTTGGAGAACTGATTTAAGGAGTACAAATATGCTCAGGAGGTTTAGAGAGTGGAAGATCCAATTTGGAAATGTGTGCTCTAGTCTGACAAGAAGGTCCTCCTAGGTAGAATTTTTGAGAGAATTTTCCACCATATGAGCTCCTAAGTATTTGAAGCGAAGGGAGCTTCTTTGAAAGCCCAGAATTATGGCAATGTTAGTTTGAACAACAATATGTGTATTGAAGAAAAAAAATCTAGAAGTACCATGGTTTATAGAAGTTTTGGAGGCTTCCTAGATTTCATTGAGGACTTGTTTGAGTTCCTATGAGAATGGTATCATCAACAAATTTCTAGTGTGAAACTGGGAGGTCCTCACCGAAAATTTGGTGGCCGCATAGTTTGTTGGTGGCCACTACCGCTTTGATAGATATGTTTATCCCTTCTACCATTAGGATGAAGAAAAAAGGTGAGAGGGGGTCACCTTGTATGATACCACATGAGGGTGAAAAGGTTGTTGAAGGGGAGCAATTGACCAAAATTGAGAAGAAGGTCAAGGACATGAGAGATAGAATCCACTTGATCCAATAGGAGGAGAAGCAAAAGGCTAAGAGTATACGGTGAATGTATTGCCAACTAAGATTTTCAAAATCTTTGGACATGTCTAGATTTATGAGCATTCCCACAATTTTAGTAGTTTTGAGGGAATGGATCATTTCATGTGCTAGGATGATGTCATCGAGGATTTGATGACCTTCCACATGGCTTGTTTGTTCCTCAGAGATGATCTTGGGTAAGATTGGTTCGAGCCTATTTTCTATGACTTTGGTTATAATTTTATAAGAAACATTATAGAGATATATGGGCCTCAATTTGTTAGGGTCTTCATCTTGGTCTTATTTTGGGACAAGGGCAAGAAATATTACATTCATGGCAGGGAGAAGGTTTGAAAAACTTTTGGACTCCTCCACTAACTCCTAGATGTCCTGCTTGATCATAGGCCAACATGCTTGAAATAAATCGATGGTAAATCCATTTGGCCCTGGGGATTTTCCTTTTGGCATGTCCATTACTGCAAGGTCAATCTCTTCTTGTGTTGTAGGATGAAGGAGGGATTTATTTTGATTAGGGGTGACCAACTTTAGGATGTTGTAGGTGATTTTGTTAATGGCTTCTGATTTTCCATGTTGAGTTTCTCTGAGCAATGGAAATGGTTAATCAGCTTGTGCTCTATGTTAGCATGATCTTTTAGTTCTTTCCCATTATTTTCTTTGAGCGAGGTAATTTTGTTGTAGTGTTTGCATTGAATTTTGGATATGTGGAAAATTTAGAGTTTTTTCACCCTCTTTTATCCATTGGATTCAAGAGTTTTGTTTCCATGGGATATCTTTATGTTGTGCCTTGTTGTTCAACTAAAATTGTAGAAGGTCTGCTTTGGATGTCAATTCTTCTTTTCGACCCTCAATGATCATTGATTGTTGAACCTCCTCCATTTGGTTTTCTAATTCTCTTTTAGCCTTGAAGATGTCTCCAAAGGTCTCTATGTTCTATTTTTTGAGTTTTAGCTTCATATGCTTAAGACGTTGTTGAAACATGTACATTTGAATGCCTCTGATTCTAATAGATTCATGCCACCATTGTTGGATATTGTTCATGAAAGTGGGGTGTTAGAGCCTGAAAGATTCAAAGTGAAAGGATCTAAGCTTGGGCTTACCACAAAAGTTGATAACAAGCATTATGGGCCAGTGACCTGAGCCAGAGAAAGGAAGGATGGAGGAATCCAAAGAGAGACTAGAAAGGATAAGGGATTCATATACTAGGAAATAGTCCAAGCGGGAGGTAACTTGTTGGGTTCCTCCTCAACGATTGTTCCAAGTGTGGAGTCCAATTGAAGGGGGAAGGTCAATTAGCTAGAAAGAGGAAATGAGGATTTTGAAACTCAAAGATTTGGATTCAAGGCATTGGAGGCCTTCTCATTTTTTAGTTAACAAGGTGATGAGATTGAATTCACCCCCTATGATACAATGCTTATATCCTATGATGGATTGAAGGGCTTGGATCGAATTCAAGAATAGATATTTTTTTGTTCCAGAATAGGACCTGTAGACATTGGTAAGTATACCATTAGTTATGGATCCTACAAGTTGGAAGTGAGCAGAGAGGGTTTTCTAAGTGAAGAAGTGAGAGGTGAGTGTTATCTCCTCGGGGTTCTAGAGTATGGCCATGCCTCTAGATGCACCCAAGGCATTAATTGTTATTGCTTGAGAACCTCTTTAGATTTTGGAGGCTATCTCGAAGATCAGGTTGTTACTCCATTTAGTTTCTTGTATCATCACCATAGTAGGTTGTTCCTTGGCAATTTTTTTCTTCATTATGATTTGTTTGGTTTGAGAAATACATTTACATCAGTTCCATTAAAAATCCAAAAACAAAATTACTCAATTATCTTTTTTGTACACCCCATGAGGTGTCATCATAAAAGATATCCAATTCACAGTGTAAAACCATTGACCCATGATAGTTGTTGGAAGATGGCAAATTACAATTGGTAGGGTAAAGCAGTTGTCCATTTTCATCAAACATCTATTTGTGGTATGTTTGTCCTGATAAGAGCTTGTGGAATTTTGGGACTACTGGAATATCTTGAGCATCTAAACTCGATCCTGAATCTTGATTCTACAAAATTAAATGAACAATTATTCAAATACACATCCATGCATAACATAAATTCAATGAGATAAATGAATTATAAATAAAATATTGACATATTGCAATCAGCGTGAGAGAATTTGAAGGACTTCCAATGATATGGAATGAGTTGGAATCTAAAGAATTGGTCATTTGATATTATAATTCTTTTTTTCCTGCATTTGAGCCAAAATCTTCATCTTGGGAAGCATAGAACAATTTAACTTCAAATAGAATTTCAAATAACTTTTATAAATTAAATATGCACTTAATCATATAAAGATGCATGCATTTTTGATAAACCAAATGCATCGATGCATTTAGTTGAGTGAAGCACCGAAGACTGACCACCATTATTGCCTCCTTAAAATTTAAATGTGGATGTTTGCATTTGTATTTTGCAAATTCAATTGTTTTATGGTGTGTCATTACTTACACACCACACCAGAGGGTTTCTAAGTGTATAGTGCACCGACTTAAGCAAGTTATAAAAATAATGTGTGCTTACTATCAATGCATTAAAATTTATTACAAAATTAAATGATTGCATTATCGTGCATAATAATGCATTGGTGCACTACTCACTATATAGTGCACCGAAAATGTAAGTTTCAAATAAAAAATAGTGCACACATTTGTTATCAATGCGTCGAAATATATAATGAAAAAATGAGTGGGAATTTCATTTTTTGAAATGTATTTTTTTATAAATGAAAACCCTATTCATTCTTTTATTTTTTGCCAAACTTATAAAGGAGATTTGTGCAACATAGATTTATCAACAAAGACTTCATAGTGGGTGGATTTTTTTTTAGAGCAAATTCGAGGGGGATTAATGTAGATTACATAGAAATTTATAGAGGAGAAATTTTAGGTATTTGATTTCATTCTATTAATCATCTTAATATTTCCCTTATTTGATTCAAACAAATTTTAGTGCATTCTCAAAACAAAAGGGTTTCATAATTACCTTTAGTATTGTAAGCCCTAATTTCCTCATTGTTTTTCTTTCTCTTTCTATATTTCACAAGGAAATTTTTTAAAGCTAATTTTTGTATAGAGTTTGTTTTATTTTTATATGGGTGTTTCTTATTTGTTGTAATGAAACCACTCATTGCATTAGATCCCAAATCGTCCTATCATTGTAGAAGTTTTAAACACCTTCGCGGTTAATAGTGTGTTTTGTACATTGGAAGAGCATTTATGCATAATTTTATGTCAATAAAACCACTTGGTGAATTAGAAATAATATTTTAAAAAAAATTCCTGCGGTCGGTCAGCATTGCACATTGTACCTAGATAAGCACAAGGACACATTTTCTTACAAAGAGCATTGTTGATTTTGCAAAATGGAAATATTGTTTTTATATGACCACCATGTCTTAAATTAGTTCAGAGCTCGACAATGCGTAATAAATAGTACTTAGGAAGCCACGTTCTTTTTCTTAGTTCATAAAGCACCGTTTGAATACAAAATTTTGTAAAATATTTTCATATTTCGCCGTAACATTGTTATAATATACATATGTGTATAAATATGTTAGTGCAATTAGTGTAAATATGGTTGATGCCTCGGTGTGTATTAATTTACTATACACACTGATATCTTATTTTGTATAAAATTACGTAATTTTTTATATCGATATTTTTTTATTGAACTTTGAAAATTTCAAGGGACAAACAAAGGGAAAATCAACACAATCCAGTGGGGATATCCAAAAAATGTAGAAGAGGTGGTAAAGAAATGACTATAATTATTGTCATAAGAGGTGCCATCCCAACTATAATGTGCATCAAAGGTATGTAATCATTTTATTTATTATTTTATGTACTTTGAATTTAATTGCTCGCGTGAAATACTAATTTCAATTGTTTTGAGTGCAAAAAGAAAAAAAAATAGAACCCATTCAACACATAAGAGATGACGATGAGGAATAAAGGGTTGATCTCAAACTTTGTGAGTATTCACGTTTAAGCCTTTCTTAAGATTTCATGTTTGTTGTGATCTTTACATTTAAATTATGTTGTTGTCCATGGATGTCTTCTAATGGGTGCTAACATACAAAGAGGAGTTCAACCCATGAATTGATAAACATTGGGTTGGTATGGGTTGTGGTATATGTTGAAGTATGAAAGTTTAATTGAACAATTTGTAAGTAGCTATGTTGTTTAACTTTCCTTGTTTTATAATTAATGAAACAACAAGAAACCTTTATATAATTATATTCATTGTGATTTGTCATGGCTTATTAAACATGAAGGAAATAAAATTATGGAATATATGAGAAAATATATTTTGAGAGAAGGCATGAAGCGTAGCTTCAAAAGAATGTGTATTTTACTTTATGAAAGATTAGATTTAACTAAGGTAAGTTTTTTTATTTATGTAATCATATATATATATATATATATATATATATACTCTCTTTTACTTCATTTCTATGTTTGTAGATGGAGAGATAAGCAGTGAAACATAAAAACAAGTTGATCAAGAAAACATCAGTTTAAATAACCAAAGTACAATATATACCACAAATGATGAATAAATGAGGCATGCATGTAGCTCGAGCGATGACAATAGTTCAAGTGATTAATGACAATCAATGTAATTGAATGTTGTTGCAAGTTGTATGTTTTGAAATATTTGTCTATTAAAATTGTGGATTTTGTTTGATGTACTAGACATAATGTCATGACTGCATAAGGACATGTTACCAGTTTAAAATTCTATAGTTGCAATTTTATTATTATTATGGACCTTATGTTGTCCCTTTTATATGACAATGGATCTCTTATTCATGTATGTAATAAAATGGGCTTCTTATTTATTTCATTGTCGAATGTTGCAAAATCTTGCATTGTTGAATAATTAATATGTGTGGATATTTACATTGTTACAAATAAATGAGGTGTAATTCATTGGATAACACACTAATGCAATCATTATATCAAAATATATTAACAAAAATATAAAATAATATTATTATAAAAAGATTTGATTTTGAAATGATTAGTGAAAAAAAAATTAATTAAAAATATATACATACCAGTTACATGAGCTGTTCTTATGAACTTACTAGACGATGTGTTCCATAATATAGAAAGCGATGCATTTTGACGAATCATATGCACTGGTGCACATTAACTATAATAACACATCGATACGAACTATAGAGAAAAAGCATGGATTACGTAAATGATATAACGTATAATAATATTTATCATTTTAAAAATTGTACAATGCTCATGTTTAAAATATACACCAAGGCACCACGGATGGGGTGACACGTCGCGCATCAAGGCCATCTGGGTTGGGGCCAATCCTTGCCATAAATAAGGCAGGACGACTCCCATCCCCTCAAAATTATGGATGGGAGCAGGCCCCAACCACCAACCTCACGCCATGGGACTTCTCCCTCACGCATTGAGCAGTCGGAGCCTGATCCGGTTAAGGTGGGAGAATTAATGGAGGAACTTGTCCCGTTGCTCCTCCTGGATATCAACAAACCTTTCCAGGGCTTTATCCATTTTGATTTTGGCCCACACCAGACAGGCATCTGTGAGCTCTGGTGCAGCCATTGGAACACCCTCTGCATTTTCGCCATCAAAATTTTCTTCCCAATGTCGCAAGAGAGAGGGAAGCCCGCGTGTCTTTCCAGCCTGGTAGCATGTTTCAGCTGCTCATCAAAGGAAGGTGGAGGTCTGCGATGTCATGTCTCGAACTCAACTCGCCTGAGGGCAATGTCGTCCGGAACCTCCATGGTTTATGTGGAGGAGGGTCTTCCAGGAGAGTGATCCTCCAAAGCATCTTTCTTTTCAGCGTACGATAGCGGCGACCACCAAACAACCTCACGAGGGGAATCCACCATAGTGCATGCTTGTGGGCGGCATAAGGGCCTTGTACCGGGGAAGCTTCGATTGGAATAATTCCCACTTGTTACATCCGAGGAGGAGTTTTGGGAGGAGTTGGACTCCTGAGGGAGATACATTTGGATACATTTCTTCCAAAAGACATGGAGAGAGGGATAAAGGAGAAGATAAGCGTGTGTCATAGGGTTAGAGAGTATACATGGAGTAGTAGAGTAGGGAAGCAACAAGCGAGGCCATGGAGACTAGGTCGGGTGGCAAGTCGAGGGACGGTGGCAAGGTCCTTGCACCAACTCCCATCTCGGACATGCAGGAAAAGTGGCATGACCATTTTTCCACCCGGACCACCTTGAATTGATGTTTGATTTGAGGATTCATATGGCGGACCAAGTCCACCGTGGCACTCTCATGAGCCAACGTATTGACATGTTATACGATGCCTTTTCCAATGCGCCAGCAGGACAAAGATGTCCCACATGTGCGTGACCTTACGTGTTGCCAGCTCAGAATGGATCGCATGATGAAGATGTCGACATGGCCACCTCTTAATCCACCGGGTAACTTCTTATGGTTATGCTTCTGGTTATGGTTATGCTTCTAGAGTCTGTTAGGTACGAACTGGCTTGGTCTAAACTAGTTTAATTTTCTATACTTCTGGTTAAGTTTCAAACTATGCAATGCCATCTGTCTTGGTTTCCTATGGGCAAGGCAGGTTGTTGGTTTCAACTTTTTACATGGATATCATGAATACTAGTTGTTTAGTTTCAGCTAATTTGGTAGGCTCGTGAAAATAGAGGGCTACAGTGTATATTTAAGTTGACTGTCACTCAAATGAAAATTGAACCTATGATTGCACATGGTAAAACAAACATCGTTATGTACTAATTATACAAGCACCAAGGTGAATGATATATTAAGCGCACTGAGGCTCGAGATAACTTAAACACTCTAGTGCGTACTATAACCAAATACCCGGGGATGCCTGAAAACTAAAAGCATGGTGCTAATATGCAAACAAAGGTAGAGGCGGTGTGTAAATTATAAAGAACATCGATATCTCAATATTACAACAAAAATGGAAGTAGTTGCACAATAATTATAAGCGCACCGATGCATTTGTATTATATCAACACACCGGGGTGGATTTGTAGAGAGTGCACATGTGTTTTGAAAATAAAAGCATCGAGAAAAAAAACTCTACTACAACCTTTGCTTGCCCAATTTTTTTAGTTATATGGAACATTTATTAAAACCTCCACGGTTAATGGGAGGTTGTAATGGAGGGTTTTTTGAAAAATTTTCCATCTTTTGCAACGCTAAAAACCTTCGCCATAAGGTGTTCTCCTTGTATTGGACAGAGTTAGCTCGGGGTTTGCAAACCCTTGATTTAAAAATGTGAAGAATACATTGAGGGTTGCCAGCCCTAAAGGACTTTCAAAATTCATTACCAAGCGAGGAAGGAATGACTCATTTTCCCTCTTGGAATTAAAAGGGCCGAAGGGTGGTGATAATGAAGGTCTGGAGGCTAGGAAGGGACATGTTGGTTCTCATAGTGATGAAGTTACCACCAACAATGATTTTACACACCCTTATCAGTTCCACTATGAATTCTAGAGGAAAAGAATTCCAAGGAACTATTCCTAATGATGTTCAGAACCAAACACCAATTGTGAAGTAGAGGGGTTGGTCATTGGCCAATAGGAGAGGTAGTTTTGTGTCCCATTCTGGGATAAATACCATTATTTCTTCAAGAAAACTTACTATTTTTGCTTCCCCCAAGAAATAAATTGGAGGAATTGGTGGTGCTATTCATAGAGGTGAGGAATAAAACCCACCTCAAGGTAATATGGAGAGGGTTCATGTTGTCCCAAAGAGGAAAAGGTCACCACAACATCATAAACTTTAGTTAGAACAAAAGTTAGAATTCGAGAAGCACAAATGGAAACATCAATGTATTATTTAAATCAATATTCCTTGATGAAGCGACATCAAATTCTAGGCCTTCCAATTTTTTGTAATTCTACCTTCTATGACCTCCCCTACCTTTTCTTCCCCACTGACCTTCCCATTAGGTGTATTTCTATATGTTGTTCCATTAAATAAACTTGGATTGACCAGTTTCCACATTGTCTACTTCTAGGTATTTCTATATATCTTAGGTTCATGGGAGGCCCATCCTTGCCCTTGAGGGAAAATTCATATCAATTTCTCATTTATGTATCATTCATTGAGATTTTGGTAGAGGCTATATCAACCCACTTTGTTTCAGAAAATTTTAAACTGTGTTATTTTGGGGAATTTCAATTGTATTAAAAGTGGCCCCCAAAAAGAACTATTCAAGTAGTCATCTTGTTTTTATGAGTTCTTAATGATTCTTAATCAATGGGAACTTGAGAAGGAGACTCTTCGCAACTCCTTTGATCTTGAATGAAATAGTCTTCTAAAGTTATTTGTTTTGTCTTGGCATGTTTTATTTATTTCCTTCCTCGTGCACTTACATTACATAATGAAGGGAAATATGTGTTATGAGCAAATTCTGTTAGCTTATGAACCTTGTAGTTATCATCATTTTTCTTCTTTTCAATGATTGAGATTTCTTGGTCCTTTCTCGGGTAGCACTATGCTTTAAAAGAAAATCAACAATTTAAAAGAATTTTCTATGAGTGGATAGATTTTGTTGGGGTTTCTTATTTATCGCCTTCCCATTAGGGTCATTAAAAGATCATAAGAAAATATAAAAAATTCAAGAGTAGGAGTGCCACCTCCTTAAAAATGAGGGAGGGATTCATGAGACCTTCTTGTGACCCTCCAATTTTGGTAATTTTTTCCTTTGCAAGAAGAAGATGTTAACATTTTTGGTTACCATATTGGGGACAAATCAAAGACTCTATTTCTAGACCATAGATAGTCCTCGTGATTAGTGACTCGGATACATGAAACTAAGTTTCCCATCAAGATCCATTGTAACCTCACTTTCCCATGGGTCTTGAAGATCAATGCAATATCTTAAATCAATTGTACAATATTTCCCTTCAAACCACCAAGGATCAAATGGAGCTTTAGCATTCTTGGCAAGCTCTTGCACAAGAAGAAAGGCAAGATTGATTGCAAGAAAAGAAACTTCATTTATCTAATCAACCAATGAAGAACTAAAGTCTTATAAGATTTTTTTTTACAGCGGCCACCCCAGAAGGATGAAAGGGTGATTTGACCAAAGAACAAAGGAAATCTATTGAAGAGTGATTGAATGTTGGGATTGAAGGAGAGAGCTCCATAGTCCAAAATCCATTTTAGTCTCCACCTTTGAATATTATCCCTAAATCCATATCTACCTAACAACCCTACTAAGAGTGAAGAGATTTCAATGGTCGAACATGAACAAGAATTCCTAAGGTACCAAAGACGATGACCCGGGATGATCCCCTTGGCCCTTAAGGGGGAACATCACTTGTTACCTATTATTCCACCTAGTGGCTTGCTAATGTTCAATGATGATGGAGTGGGAATCCTAGAAAGATACATTTATAATTTATTGGCTATGTGTGATAACCATTTAATCACTAATGATGACATCATGGTCAAGGTTTTTCTTCAAACCCTAATTGGATCAACATATGTTTAGTACCTATCCCTCCCAACCATCTGTATCACATATTTTAATGACATAGAGGAAATATTATTGAGTAGGTACACTCATACCATAACATACCACACATTGCTTACATAATTTACCCAAATTCATCTAGAAAAGAACGACAAAATCCAAGATTTCAATCTCACGTGTTTTCAAAACCTTGCAAAAGATCCCCGAAGATCAATCCCTGAATGACCCAATAATTGTTGGATATTTCAAGTATGTTATGCTTCAAAATTTCAACTATGATATTAAATCCTCTCAAATTGACACTCTTGTAGCAACCATGATGAAGGCCTATGAAATGGAGGAAGACATGTTGGAAAGCAATGTGGATCCTCAAAGCATATTAGGGAGTGTAGAGGAAAATGTCAACATTGAATATGTCATTCAGAGGACCCTCCACATCATCAAATCAACTAGGGATAAAGGCACGGGAAGGGGAATATTTCAAGGGAACACCCCCCCAACATGCATCCAATTTTGACTCCAAAAGAAGTATCAAGAGTCCACTATGATTCAGAGTTAATTCAACTAAATAGGACAATACGATACCTCCAAAAAGAATTGTTGTGGCTAAAAAGCGGTGACAATTTCTAACATAAATCCCAGAACTCGATTCAAGGAGGGCGAGCACCAAGAATAAGAGAACATATAAATTCCCCACCCCGAAGGGATGATTAAGGACCACGGTCAAGACCATCTCAAGCAGCGATTCCAAAAGTTGTGGTGATGGATGAGTGTTATGGAGAAGAGATCTCTCCAAATAACAATGAGGAGATTTTAAATGAATCCCACCAAGATGAGGGTAATCATTTTTTAAATGAATCCCACCAAGATGAGGGTAATCATTCCCAAAAATTAGACATGACATAATGGGATGAGAAATTCATTCCTATGTATGATTCTAACATGTTTGATAAAGAAGAGCATGCTGACCTAAAACCATTCAAACAAGAAAATGTCATCCAAACTAGATCACAAGACAACAAGTTCAAATCAAAAGGTCATGTGGGAACACCTCCGCTAAGAAGGAACCTATCCCAATCAGGATGGGTCCAAACCATGTAAAACAAAAAGGGGAGAACCCACATTGGCCTAGATGACTTACAATATCATGGATGACCTCAACAAGGTCCAAATTTCCGTGTAATTCCTTGAAGTAGTGAAGATTCCTCAGCATAGAAAAAAATGTTGTGATTGCTAACTATGGAGTGCAATAGCAGACAAAAAAACCTCTAATAATTACCATCAACTCACCACACCATCTAGAAGGGTATGTGGCAAGACACCACCATTTTTTGTGTCTTTGCAAAATGGTGATTTTATCCTACATAATTGTATAGTGGATAGTGGTGCCAACAAGAATATCATGTTGNCCTCTAATAATTACCATCAACTCACCACACCATCTAGAAGGGTATGTGGCAAGACACCACCATTTTTTGTGTCTTTGCAAAATGGTGATTTTATCCTACATAATTGTATAGTGGATAGTGGTGCCAACAAGAATATCATGTTGTTTTCTATTATGGAAGCCATGGGTTTGGAATGTACAAGGTACTATGATGTAGGTGAAGGGATGTAATCTATAGATTCTAGAAAGGTTCCAGCCTATGGGGATATAAAATATTTATATGCATGGCTAAGTTCTGCTCCTCATATCAATACTATATTCACTATCACAGTAGTAGACCTATCGATCACATATGGAATTGTCCTAGGCCAGGAATTTTAATGATGTATCTTGCATGATTATCCCTACTAGGGATGGCGGTTTTATTATGGTGCTTCAAGAACCAAAGAGATCAATTTATTTTAATAAAATGGATGCTAAATAATTGGAGAATTATTTGGATGCTAACCTAGGAAACTATGCCATTTTAAGTGAAGAAAGTACCAAAGCACCTACTCTTCTCAACCATGATACCTTGAGGGAAAGAAGTGGGTGATGTTTTTCAATCGTGTCAGTTTGAAGACCAGATTGGGGGGTGGGGGGGGGAGTGTTATTTTTCTAGAGTATCCCACTAGGAGAATCCATTCTGCTTCTTTCATATGACACTTTTAATGTAAATCAATGTTGAGAAGTATGAAGCCCTAATTCACAGGTTATTATAGTGTAAGGAAATGGGTGTTTGAGATATGACAATAAGAGGGGATTCACAACTAGTGGTCAACCAAGTTGAGAAGAAGTTTACCATCAAGAAAGGGCGCCTCAAGGCATACATCCATAGATTTTGGGATTTGATTAAGGACTTTCAGTCTTCTAACATAGAATTCATCCCGAGAGAGGAGAATTAGAGGGTCGATTCTATGAAAGAAGGTTCACTTTTTTATCCACACCCATCCCTACTAGATGTTTCTTTCTGCTTTGAACTAATATTTATACCATGATTACATAATAATAAAGCTTTTTGGAAAATCTTTGAAAATGTTGAGCATATTGCCAAATTCTTGATTGCAATTGAAGGGATTGAAGAGAATTGTCATTTGAATTCAACACTTGAGCCTCAAGGTGGGTGTCTTAATGAAGACTATTATGATGAAAGTGGAGTATTAAATTTGAAAAGTAATGTCCTTTCTAAAGGCCTAGTGTTGTTGGAATATTTATTCAACAAAGACAATCAGATGTAGAAAGGAAGGCTTGCTAAGGATCATTCTCTCTGAAAGGTCCAAGAAACAAAGAAAGTTAATATTGGCATTGAGGTTGAATCTAATATGTTAAATGTAGGTACTGCTTTTGTAGTAGAGGATATGGAAGACATTGTGTGAGTATTCAAATAATTCAAGAATGTCTTCGAAAGGATCTATGATGACCTAAAATCATATGATAAGACTATCATACAACACACCATACCATTGAAAAAGGACATAATTATGGTTAGATAAAAATCGGGGAGGATAAATCCAAAATTAAATCCCCTTATCAAAATCGAGTTGCAAAATATTTTTGACACAAGAATCATAATTCCCATTAGATACTCGGAGTAGGTTTCCAAACTTGTAGTGGTATGAAAAAAGAATGGTGAAATTAGGCTATGTGTATATTTCTGAGATTTGAACCAATCATCCCTTAAATATAATTACCCACTCCCTAACATGAAAATGTTTCTACAACAAGTAATCAGTTCAACATTTATGCCTATGTTGGATGGATTCTTAGGATATAATTAAGTTTTGGTGGTTGAGAGAGACCATCATAAGACTACCTTCACAAATCCATGGGAGTTGGATGTGATTGGCACAATAAACCCAAAGTCCAGTGGAGGGCATTCATATATCATCATGACCACTGATTATTTCACAAATGGAATAAGGTCATCACCCTAAAGGATGTTGATTCCACCCAACTCATAAACTTCTTGGAGGAAAGAATTATTACTAGGTTATGAGTACCTAATAAGTTCAACACAGACAATAAATTGATATTCATAGAAGAAAATTTCACATCATTTTGTGGGAAGTATGGGATCATTATGGTATAATCTTCAAATTACTACCCTTGGGGAAAAGGGATTGCAAAATCAACAAACAAAACATCAATTCAAGTGTTGAATAAGATTATTTCAGATAATCAAAGGAACTTGCATACAAAATTGTTGGAGGCCTTGTGGGAAAGTAATATAAGCCCCAAAGAAAGTACATGGAAATCCCCAATCTCATTAGTGTATGGGACAGATGCCATTCTACCAATCCATTTGGAAATGAATGTTGTATAATCAACAATAAGCATCAAAGATGAAAAGGGAGTTAACCCATCATGTACTCGATATTACCGGATCCTGCAACTTGAGGAACAATGGAATTAGGTGTGGCAAGAGATACAAAGAAAACAGAACACAATTACAAAGCATTTCATTTAAAAGATTTTCTTGAAGGACTTTCAGAAAGGACAACTAGTGTTGCTTTGGAATAAATCTAAAGAGAAACCTTCAATTCATTCTGAATTGGATTCATTATGTATAGGGTCCCTATCAAATTGAGAAGCAATGCATCTTCAATTCTTATTTTCTCAAAATAATGGATGGAACAGTTGAGAAGTTGCATGTGAATGATAAGCATATAAAGAATTTATTTCTATAGTTTTCTCCCTATCATCATGGAATTTTACTATACATGATTAACATTGTATTTAGACCATCCTTTGTTTTTTCCTTCTATTTTTGATCCTTTGTTCTTGATTTCACTTGCCCCGGGAAAGGATATCGAGATTCTCAATGACCTGCTAAGGGTCACTATTGTGTAGTTGGAGTGATGTTAATGAGCTCTTGTGAAATCTCCATTTTACAAGTCTTTGAGTCCATTTCCCCACATTCCACATTCTACATGCCGAATGTGGAGTGTAGAGTCGACCATATACATGACCATCTATTTAATCTTTGTCTACAACCCACATGCGAGAGTGCGAAGTGAGGAGTGTGGGTATTTACCATGATTCTTTGTGTTCAAACTTGTATTTTACATTTTGCATTCTACATATTGAGAGCATAGTGAGGGTTATTTTCATTTTGTTTATATCCAATCTTGTCTTCTGCATTCCACATCTCACATGCAAGAGTATAGAGTGCATAGATTCTTGCCTCACTAACTTCTTTTCTCCCATGTTCCAAATGTGGAATCCATGGAGTTGTCACCTCTTACTTTGCTTTTCTTCATTTATGTCTTGCCATTGTGGTTATCATGTTGCATTTAAGGACCATTGGCCTATATTAAAAAAATCCCCTTCGAAGAATAATGTCAAATCTCTAGGGTGGTGAGATTTTATTGAAGAACATCGTGCCACATGAATTTCACAGACAGAAATGGGAAAACTCGAGATCTTGTTATTGATTAAGGGAATTCAACCTAGGGTTTTGTAGTTGACAGGCGAATGATAGAGAATGGATCCTAAAAAGAGTCATGAACCTTATTATGGAGATACATTAAACAAATTAGCTCAACGAGACAAATAATTTCATATGTTTGCAACCTACAAGTGGTATTTTGAGATGGAGGAGTGCTTATAGGGGGATTGTAAAGTATGGACATCAGGTTTGTCCAATTTTCCCTTTGTTCCTAAAGTATATGATTTCTAAGAATTCATTCATTGGTGTAAAAAAAATTCATATTCATCTCAACTCAACCCTCCATATAACATCGCTTCTCTATAATAGCAAGGATCCCATCCCTACAACTCGTCTTCTTGCAACACAAGGTTTTCAAGCTCGTTCTTAAACTAGTTCTAAACGTCCAACTTGAAAAGTAGTATTTAACCCTATAGTCGTCCCTCTATCAATCATGGGTCCCGACAATGGAACCATTTGTTAAAATTTTCGATTCCAACCATCATTTTGTGAGAATGAACAAAGTTGACAAGTGACCTCTGTTTTTCATGATCCCCATCTTTAGAAATATGTTATGACTCCCTGCACCAACCGAAGTTTTCAAGGTTAAGTATGCATATGTCTTCATGAATGCAAATGATGATATGGTTTCTATTTTGAGGAAATGGTTGATGCACACAACCACTAATAATGTCATAGCCCACTAAATTGGCATTTTAAACTAGATGGAGCCATACAGGAAGTTGCATGGCTTTTTTCTAGTATTTTTTGTTAGGAAAGCACGTTGAAGGTTCCCATGTATTTCTTATATGTTATGCACTGTGGGGTAAATAAGGGTGCACTCTTTGATTGGGTAGAGCTAATATCAAACGAGATTACCCACCCATTGGCCAATTTTTAGAAAACCTAAATATTTTACATCGCCTCATATTTGGTGAATGCAATACTCTTTTCTAACTATTTTGAACATTTGGCTCCCAAAAGGGATGTTTGTGTACATTTGAAACCCATTCCATTATGGTATTTATGTTTTGGAGGCACAATGGCCCTTCCAAATTTTACAAAGTTCAGGATTAGCTTATCGCAAGATTTAGATAGGTATTGAATGGGCATGCCTCAAAAAGATTAATGAAAGAATCCTAAGACCTCCTCCAAGGGAAGGGTAGCTTCATTTTAGAGGAGAGAAATGTGTACATTTGATTGTATGGTTTCAAGGGGAAAACCATATCTATTAACTAGGTTTGTGATTGATAGGATGTTTTTTAATGAATTCTATAGATAATAGCAGAAGTGGTCATCATTTTTTAAGGCAAGAAAAGAAAACAATTCATCACTACTTTGTTCAGATCTACAAGCATCATAGTGAAAAGTATGGCTCACATGACAGAGTTAGCTCAAGGTTTGCAAACCCTTGATTTAAAAGAGGTCGAGGCCATTGAGATTCACAACCCTGGAGGGGTTTTTAAATATTTCATTACCAAGTATGGCTCATGTTGTATTTCTTAAAAAATGAAAGTCCAAGAGCGATGGTGATAATGAAAGTATATAGGTTGGGTAGGGACCTATTCATTCTCATAGTGATAGTAGTGGAACATAGAAGGCTTACAGATAAACTGGGCGAAGTACCTAGTCAATCATCTCGAAACTAGACTGTCGCGAAATGCAGGATCAGGGCTACGAACTTCACTTCAGCTGGCTCCTGATTCTCATCGCGTTTGTTGCCTCGGAGATGCCAAAAGGTGCGACCTTCCTAAACATCGAGCCATTTGAGCCACTTGCCGCGAATTTCACTACTCTTTGGTATTCGAGTGATATGAACAAACAATGGCAGTCGAACGTTGTTTTTCATACCTACTACCTTCATATGAAGAGAGCCATCGAAACTGAGTGTCGCATGAATCCAAACACCTTACATAGATTTTGACCCCTGATGAAGTTCCGCGTAGATCGACATTTCATTTACATTACAGCGCGAGCTGATCAACATAAGGAGAAACTCCAGTCGTATTATAAGCTCATGGAAGAGGATCTTGAGGATATCACTAAGGACTGGTCGACAGACCTCCTTATTCCAGCAAACCCTGTAGAGATGTCCGACCCTGATAGCCTGGACACTGCACATGATACACCCAGACCCAGCAAAATGAAGAATATTGAAGAGGTCCAAGACCTAAGCAGTGCCTCAGGGAAGACTACTTCCATATCACCTGAGCGAGGAGGTGATGACGACATAGAAGAGATGAAAGACAGAGAAGCTGAAAAAAAGAAAGGCGAAGTAACACCGTTGAGATATGAGACCGATATCCTAAATAAAAGGAAGGTTTCTCCCCAGAAACCCTCTTCACAGAAGAAATCCAGACCCACTGTGACCAAGATGAAGACTGTGTTTACTACTAATGATTTTGATTTCATCATCACAGTGCTAAATGACGCCTCACTGGAAATCGCAAATAAGAAAGAATCTAAGCAGGAGGAAATGTACGATAGAATCAAGGTCGAGCTCCGAGGAGTACAACATGCTCTTCAGTCTAGTCGCACAGTCTCCACTATGCCCCTGCCATCAGGAAAACTAGAGTTGGGGGATGAGTCGGCCCAACTCCGTCGAGTAGTTGATGCAGTCGAAGCTCATCTTCATCACGCACAAGAAGAAGCAGAATAAGCCACCCAGGCCTTGAAGCAAGTGCAATCCGTACTCATAGAATAGTGCAGAGTTGCAGAACAGGAGAAGGTTGCTCTTCAGGCAAAGTTTGAAGAAGAGAAAGTACAAATGCAACAAGAAAAAGATCATTTGCTCGCAGACCAACTTGAAGTAAAGGAAGCAATCAATAGATCACTCTGCTCTGTGACAGGCTTAGATCCACAAGCTGAAGACTGAGTCACGCGTCAAGTAGAGTAGATTGCAGAAGTTGTCCAGCAGCTACAGCAACAAATAACAAATTTAGAGCTCTACATTGTACCTGACACCCCGCAAGATGTAAAGGACCAAAGAGAAGTAACTGCTCGAAGAGAAGTCGAAAGAATAAAATCCCTTTCCCTGGAATGCAAGAAACTAAGTGCTCGCAGTGCCCAGACATATGATCAACTCACGGAGAATCCAGAATTGAAGGCACCGGAGTCGCAGCTCCAGGAAACGAAGTATCAAGGAGAGACAATATAGGCGCAGTTGAAGCCCCTGTCAGTTGTGGAAAGAATGAAGTGATCCCAAGAGCAGTGCACTGCCTAGAAGTAGGTTCACACTATTCAGAGCAAAGTCATGGAAGTGACTCAAAGGCTCCAATCTATACAAGATGAGGCTTAGGTACTTCATTGTACAAGCGGCAGTCTAGTTCGAGCTGATTGACTAGGTACTTCGCCCAGTTCATATGTAAGCCTTATATGATTTAGACACCCTTATATGTTCCACTACTATTCCTAGAGGCAAAGAAATCCAAGGAAATGTCCATATTGATGTTAGGCACCATACACCAATTGTGAAATAGAGGGGTCGCTCATCAGACAGTAGGGGAGGCAGTTCCATGTCTTGTTCTAGGATAAATTCCACTACTTGTTTAGGGAAACGTACTACTGCTACTTCCCCCAAGGAATATGTTGTAGGCATTGGTGGTGTTGATGATAAAGGAGATGAGAAAAACCTACCTCAAGGTAATATGGAGAGGTAGCATGCTATCCCAAAGAGGAAAAGGTTAGCAAGACCTCATAAAGTTCAGTTATAATGGGAGTTGGGGTTCAAGAAGAACACACAATGACATCAATGTAATATTTAAATTAATCTTCCTTGATGAAGTGACATCAAATTCCAGGCCTTCAAAACCTTCTACAACCTCCCCTATCGTTTCTTCCATATTATATTTTCTATTAGGCTCCTTTATGTACAGCCTTGGATTGACTAGTTATCACTTGTCTTCTTCCAGTTCTCTCTATATATTCCAAGTTTGCAAGAGCCCCACCCCTACCCTCAAGGGTGAATGCATTTCAATTTCTCATTTATGTATTAGTCAATGAGATCTTGATAGACGATGTATCAACAAACTTTATTTTAGATAATTTTAAACTGTGCCATTTTGAGAAATTCTAATTGTATTAAAAGTGCCCCCAACAAAGAAATATTCAAGTAGGCATATTATCTTTATGTGTTCTAAATGATTATTAATCAATGGAAACTTGAGCATGTGGCTCTTCATATTTCCTTTTATCTTGAATGAAATGGTCTTCTAAAGTTCTTTGGTTTGTCTTGGCATGTTTTGTTTCTCTCCTTCCTCTTGCAAAGTCATGGTTGATCCTACATTTACATCATTTAATGAAGGAAAATCTATATTATGAGCAAATTATATTATCTTATGAACCTTATAGTTATCTTAATTGTCTTATTTTCAAGCATTGAGACTGCATGGTCCTTTCTAAGGCAACACCATGCTTTAAAAGAAAATCAACAATTTAAAAGAATTTTTTGTGAGTTGATATATTTTGTTGGGGTTTTCTATTTAACACTTTCCTATTATGCTTGTTGAAAGATAATAAGAAAATCTCAAAAACTCAAGAAGAGGAGTGTCACCTCCTTAAAAATAAGGGAGGCATTCTTGATACCTTCTTGTGATCGATCCAATATTGAGCCCTTTTTCCTTGGCAAGAAAAATAGGTTAACACTCCCAAGTATTTGCAAAGATTTTAACTATATTCCAAGATGTCAGGTTTGTAATTGCAAGGTATATAGTTAGTATCATTTCTACTTCTATCTAGTTTGAGGCAAGGCTAGGATTCATGGCCTGGGCATTAGCCTTCCACTAGGTGTAAATATTTCCATGGCTCATACTTTGAACACCTTAAGACCTACAATATGAATGTAATGTGTATGCTTGCGCACTAACATTTTCTTGCAAGTATGTATCATTCAAGAGGTTGGAACCTATAAACAAAATAGCTATGACCATCCATTTTTCCATTCAAAATATGTGCACACTGATGTTTTCATGTGTATTTTAGGTGACCTATCGCATCGTGCATAAATATCACAATTGTATAACCATCACAGGATCATAAACATGGTGCTATCATCATGTCATTATCATATGAAAGAAGAGATAACTAAAACCATTAAGAGCAGAGTCTCATAACAAACCAATCTTTAACAAATTCATCAACTCCATACCATATATCACACTAGAAGGATGACTCTATAGAAACCTACCATGAATCAATGGTGGGACCATGATAAACTAGGGCAAGGTTGAGTCATTTTTGTCATCGGGGTGATTGTTAAAAATCAAATTTTGATTAGGTATAGGGCTCATCACAAAGCTTTGTTATCAATCTCATGCTTAACAAATTTTGGGTCAACAATGTAGTGGCAACTACGAGAATGTAAAATTAAATGGGGGACTATCAGCTCAAGTCCCACATGGTCTCTATTGAACTGGGAGGTTTTGATGTAGTTCTTGGAGTAGAATGGTTACAAATATTGGGTCTGGTTACCATGTACTTCAAGGAGTTATACATGAGATTCACAAAGGATTTATACATACCTTCAAAGGGATCAAGTGTGACTCCCCATAAATTATTATCTCTCAGCATATGGAAAATCTCTTGAAGAAATACCACTATATCATTATTGCCAACTAAATTCCATCTAAGTTATGGACAACCCCCCATAGGAAATTCACCTTGATTTTCAATCAGTCCTAACTAAGCATCAACATGTATTTGAAATGCCATGTGGATTACCCCCTTCACATGGTGAACATGATCATAGTATTCCACTAATTCTAGATATCCAGTTACCCAATGTTCTTCCTTGAAGGAAAATTTTTACATAAAAAAGGTGAAATTGAAAAGATTATTCATGAACTGTTGGAGGTTGACATCATCCATACCAATACTAGCCCTTATTCATCCCTAGTATTTAAAGAAAGAAGGAAATCGGTGCATGTGTCTTGACTTTCACACTCTCAATAAGTTGATCATCAAAGACAAATTTCCCATCCTTGTTATTGATGATCTCTTTGATGAGCTTCACGGTGACAAGTTATTCTCTAAACTAGACCTTTGCCCCAAGTACCCCCAAATCTAGATGAAGGAGGTGGAAATTCCTAAGTTGGCCTTCCACACACATGAAGGACATTATGAGTTTTTAGTGACACGTTTTGGTATTTACAATGCCCCATCCACCTTTTAGAGCCTCAGGAAAAATATTTTTGGGCTCTTTCTGTGCAATTTTGTGCTTCTATTCTTTGATTATATCTTGATTTATAGAAAAACCTAGGAAGTACATGCATAGCATGCCGATAAATCCCTCCATATACTCTGGGATAACTAGTTGTTTCTCAAATGTTTCAAATGTGATTTTGACACTTCTAAACTAGAATACTTGGGTCACATAGTCAATCAAAATAGGATGTCAGTGGATCCCAGGAAAATTGCTACTATGCAGGATTGGCCACACCTCAAGACTCTAAAAAGCTTATGTGGTATTTTAGAACTTATGGGATACTATATAATTTTTTGTGAATAATTATGGGTGAATTGTAGCCCTTTTAACTACCCTACACAAAAAGACTATGTTTGTATTGGTATGATGACAAAATGTTTTGGACAACAAAGATACATTTAAACAGAATGTTTTGGACAACATGGATATAATTCTATTTTTGGACAATAGTCATGTTTTATTTTGATACTAAAATATTTGACTATTTATATGAGGATGGGAGTTACAAGGTGAATATTTGGGTTAATTTTTTGGGTATTATATTTCATATTTTGATGATCATTAAGGAAATGAAAATTGGAGTGACAAGGGGTCCCACCTATTTAGTTATTATTTAAATAGATCCTTAATTATTTATCATTATTTATTTGTCTCAACTTATTAATTAACCTAACTAAGCTTAACAAAATAAAGGTAGTTGAACTACGATAACTTATTGGAAAAAAAAAAAAAAATATATCAATCAAAGGAAGAGACAAAGGGGAGAATAGAGAGAAGAAGGAACTTCTTATAGAAGGTATGCTCTATACTTGTGAGATTATTTTGTTCTTCGTTTATTTTGAGTTTACCATAAAGCTAAACCATCTTGATGACAGCAGGGTCTTATTGAAGGCAGCGGGATTCAAAACTGAATCATATCTTTCAACAACTTGTTTCTAAAGGTGCAAGATTTATCTTAGGCAGACTATGTATTCTTGTTTGTTTATGGATTAAATTTCATCACTAATAAAGAATATTTTGCATAGTCAAGTGACAATACTTTTATGGAAAGCTAATCCAGATCTCTAGATTCAGTTTTCTTTTGTTATCAGATTCTTTTTGTATGATGCCCATCAGAGACCTCTAAATTTGAATTTTGTCCCCACCCTCGCAGGGTTTGTAAAGAGAATTTATGCTTTGTATCTCAGAATGAAATCAATATAAAAAAATCATATGGCTGATTTTCGTCTCACATGTGTATCTTAAATTATATTTTCAGACTCTTTTTATCCTTGTCTCTTTGTCCATGTACACACTTATGTATATTTTTACTTTCTTCTTTTCACACAGTGGCATATAATAAATAAAACCAGCCTT
>SNQJ01S0071142.1:42295-56248 GCA_010110895.2 Picea sitchensis
CAGGCAAAGGTAGCCCAGAAATCAATAGTGACCTTTTTCTCTTACTTGTTTAATCTTTTATTTCATGTCCTTTAATTCTTGTATCTCTCTCTCGAAGAGGATTGTCCCCTGAAGTCACCCCTATTTTTGAAATAGGAAGGAGTAAAATTGTCTTATTAACAAAACAAAGTGCTCTTGGGAGAACCCTATATGATTCTTCCAGTTCATATTCATCACCCATACATATCGCTTTCAATATGACATATTCGGGTAGTGGTAGTGGGATCGAAGGTTCCTCCTCCTTGCAACCTTTTGTTTCATCTGTGATTGGTAGTATCTATAGTCATCAAGTACCTATTCAATCCACTACCAATCCTGCTAAGGTCATTAAGAAATATGGACTTTTTCAATTTGAGGAAGATGTTACAACCACCCCTTGGCACATTTCTTCTCCCTTGAATCTCGCACCAACCACCCAACCATTACGGAAATTCAAGGATCATTTACCTAGATTCTCGGGAAATGGTATCGTTACTAAAAATGAACACCTGGTAGAATTTTCTAATGTTTGTCATAACATAGGGGCTAATGATAATGACACTTGCATGCGTCTATTTGTCAATTCCCTCAAAGGGAAAGTTGTAGCAGATGTTTTTGACCTCTCGTCCAAAATCCTTTCAACTTGGGAAGAATTGGTTTATTGGTTCAAATCTACTTATGGAAAGCCCAAGAGTCTAGTTGATCAATTAAGGGAATACAATAATATTGCTTATAAGGATGGTGAAACCATTAAATCTTTTAACCTTTCACCAAGTTGTATAATCAAATTCCCAAACTATTTCGTCCTCAAAATGAAGTTGTTTTTATGCATTATTATAATTCTTTACCTTCTCCTTATCGTCATAGACTTGAAGAAAAGGCTATTGACAATCTCGGTTCCTCCCTTCAGGCTTGCCTAGAATATGAAGAGCAGCTTGAAAGAACAGGTCTTCCTAAGGGAGACTTGGTCAAGCAAACAAATATATTTGTGATTCTACAACTCATGCAAGATATGAATAATAGGATGGCAGCCTACAAATGAAAAGGAATTTCTTCTTCCTCTTCCCTCGGGACTTCTTCTTCCCTGGCACCTTTTAGAAATCCTAATGAAAGCACTTTTCATCCAAAGGCCATAATGACTCGCACTTGGTGTAACTTTTGTGAAGAAAATAATGATGAGAATACACGCAAAGTTAAAAGAAATGCTAGAGATAATATTTTTGGCAAAAGGCCCGATACCACTATCGATGTTTTAGATTGGGTTGAACTAGAAGATGTTATGGTAGTGAATACTAGGAATAAATATTACACTTCCAAGAGAAAATCCAATCCTCCCTGCAATTCTTCTGCCCCAAGTTCATCTTCTCAAAGTGTTGATACACAAACTGCCAGAACCTCAAGCAATCAAGGAGTATCTTCTCCTCCTCCTTCTTCCAAGTATAATATCATGAACCAATTGGCTAATATCAAAGCAGATGCTACCCTTTTGTACATGGTTGTTGTCCCAGAACAACATAAGCATCTTAAGGACTTTATGGAAGTTAATATTTCTACCATAGCCAATCTATTTGAAGAGTCAAAGCAAGAAGATTAAACTGTAAATATAATAGGTGTAAATAACTTTAGGAACCCTGTAAAAAACCCTCCTTTCCACATCTCAGTAAAAATCATGGATAAAATAGCTCATTGTTTCCTAATTGATGGTGGGCTTGTTCCAACTCTGATGTCTAAAATCATCATGGAAGAGATTTTCTTATCTTGTACCAACGAAAATTCTAGAAGCATGCTCTCTTATAATAATCTCCAACAATCAACTATAGGTGAAATCAAAGATGTAACCTTAGTTTTGTGTGTGCATCCTGAGATAAGAACAACTCTCAATATCCAAGTGATTGATATGCATGTGAGTAACTACTCAATTATTTTGGGGAGGGACTGGAAAGCCTTAACTGGTGGATACCTTTCACTCGATGGTACACATTTATCCATCCCTTGGAACGGAAAGAACATTATAGTTCTTAGGGAAGGAAGAATTTCATCCTATATGGAGAGCGTTCCCCAACTCAATGTAAATTATATCGAAGACGATTTGGGGGTGTACTCTATCTTTGTTGATGAAGGTGACACTATACTTGAACCAACTGATTTTGATGATGGCATGTGGCACATGCATTTTGATGGCTCATGTTCAAATGAAGGTAATGGAGCCAACATCATTCTATATTCTCCTATAGGAAAAATTCACAGTTTCTCTTATAGGTTGGAATTTGCTTGTACAAAAAATGTTGTTGAGTTTGAAGCCTTATTGTTGGGAATTGAAAATGCATATAATCTTGGTTGTGGCCACCTTACCGTTTTTGGTGATTATGAACTTGTTGTGAATCTTGTACAGAAAATTTATGTACCAAACAATAAGTTACTTAAACATTATACCCAAGTTGTTTGGATGTTGATTTCAAATATGTTATCATTTAACATCACTCATGTTAAAAGGGAACTTAATTCAATGGTTGATAGATTAGCTACTTTTATAGATTCTCCTACTCAACAACTCTTACCTCAAAGACCTGATTGTACATTCCAATCTCTATATCATCCTCACCTCCTCGATAACATAGAACAATGGTAGGTTTTTTTGAGTGACGAAAGCATTTGCACTTTCATACAGAATGAATCTTTTAATCCCAAGTAAATCATCTTTGTTGAGGATGACAAGTTTCCTAAAGGCTTGACTCCTCTCGAGCGTTCATTCTCGTCAAGCGATGTAGGCAACAAAGAAACACACAAGGAAGAGGATTCAAAAAGGAAAGTTGGTCATACCATTTCCTTGAATATTGGGACATCCAAATCTCCAAAGATCATTAAATTAGGTTCCCAATGTTCTGATGAAGAGAAGGCGAAATTCACATAATTACTCCATGAGTTTCGACATGTTTTTGCCTGGTCATATGAGGATGTTTGTGGTTTTGATCCTACTCTCATACAACATGCCATTCCTATCCAGGAAGGGGGAAAAACAGTTAGGCAAAGGCAAATACATATTAATCTTGCGCTTGAAGCCACCATTAGGAAAGAATTGGAAAAATTGTTGAAACCTCATATAATATTTCCAGTTAAGTATTATGAATGGGTTTCAAATTTGGTCCCTGCTCGAAAAACTATCGGTCATATCAGATTATGTGTCAATTTATGTGCATTAAATAGGGAAAGTGTAAAAGACCATTTTCCACTTCCTAATATGGAATGATCTTTTCTTAGTCATAAAGTCTCAAATGATAATGTCCTTACTTAGCGATTTTTTACAATCAAATCAAGGTAAAGAGGACTCGTAGATATAAAACCACATTTAGCACACTTTGGGGCACATTTTCTTATGAGCGTATGCCTTTTGTCTTACTCTCTTATGTGCCACTTTTCAAAGAGCTATCAAGATAGCTTTTTTTAACGTTGTATCGGTATATTATCCAAGTTTATCTTGATGATTTGGTTTTTTATTCTAAAAACAAGTTGGATCATTTCGGTCATGTTAGAAAAGAGTTCTCATGCGTTCTTGAGAAAATTTAAGCGTTTCTTTAAATCCTTCCAAATCTATTTTCGATGTCATGAAGGGTAAGCTTCTTGGTCACATTGTTTATGATTCAAGGATAAGTATAGATCTTGAGAGGATTACTACCATTCTAAACCTTCCTACCCCCATCTCCGAGAAATAATTTCAAGCTTTCATGGGTATTATTAATTTTGTTCATAGATTTGTTCTGATTTTGTTGTCATGGTTAAACCAATCCATAATATTTTGAAACAAGATCGCTCTTTTTCTTGGACAAAATGATTTGAATGCTCCTTAGGATTGAGAATGACGATTAACAGTTTTGTGAAACTAAATTTTTGAAAGACTCACATCATATATACAAGTAATGCCACTGAGGATGCAATTTCTGCTATCCTCTTACGAAGTGATAACCAAAACAATGAAAAAACATGTATATAATATGAGCCAAAGTCTATCATATGACAAGATCAAATACTCTTATATTAAGAAACATGCTTTCTCTCTTGTCAAAGCTATAGAAATATTTCTCCATTTTATTTTGGGCAAACATACTGAGGCAAAAGTCCCTTTGCTTGTTATCAAGTTTCTGCTTTATGACTTACCTCTCGGGGAAAATTTTCACATTGGCTTGCCAAAATTCTGGAGCATGATTTGAAAATCGTGACTTTTAAGACAATCAAGGGATAAGACAGCCTTTCCTTGGCTTCGACATCTGAACCAAGCTGAAGAAGAATTTGGCGAAATGCCAACCTCTCCTTGTTATTTTATGGCCAATCAGGGAATCTCTCTATGTCGAACATCCTTGGTATAAAATCTAGTGTATTATATGTAGTATCAAAGGAGTGTGTCAAGGCCGAATTCGCGTACTCATGTCCAGGAGAAGGGGCTACGCGGAAGCTTCTAAGTATATTGTTTTAGGAGACTCCTTGTTTAGAAGATTTTTTGATGGTTTGTTGCTTCCAACTTTGTGTTGTTGATGAAGCACATAAAATACTACATGAGATGCATGGATCATCAACACATGTCATTCATATTGGTGGCCATTTTCTGCTAAATCTACTTCTTTTAAGATCATAAGAAATGGTTATTCCTGGCCTTTGATCTTTTGTGGTTCACACAAATTTGTGAGGTCACAGTGATAAATGCCAAAAATCCATTGGTAAGGAACATTTTTTTGCCATGCCTTTGCAACCTCTACTTCCATATTTCCCTTTTCATAAGTGGGGTTTAGACTTTATTGGTCCAATCAATCCTCCATCTTACATGGTATATATTTATTTTGATATTGCGGTTGCTACTAGAATGAGGTTGTCCCTCTTAATTACCATTAATATGAACCATTAATTTATTTTTCTAGAGTGCGATGTATTTTCCAGTTGGCCTTCGTATAAATCGGTAAGAACAATGGTCTAGCCTTTATTTCAGCAAAATTGACTCAATTCCTTGCTAAATTAGGTGTCAATCATTTCACTTCATCTGCTTATTACCCTAGGAAATGGACCATGAGAAATCCACTAATAAGAACTTGGTCATGATTATAAACAGAATTATAGAATACAAACCTCACAAGTGGCACACACTTCTAACTTACACCCTTTGGGTAGAATGTACAACCACCAAAGAAAGTACAAGCTTTACTCCATTTCAACTCATATACAACCAAGAGGTTATTCTTCCTATTGAATTAGAGCTTTCTTCCCTTGCGGCTTGATGTTCTGGGACCAAGAATTGAATTCTTCTAATGTTTCTCAAAGGATAAATAATTTGTTAACCCTAGAAGAACAAAGGAATTTTGCCTTGGAAAATATGAAAATGAGCTAGCAAACAGTGAAGAAGTATTTTAACAAAGGAGCAAAGGATGTTGACTTTAAAATGGGTAATAAAGTCTTGTTTTGGGACTTAGCCCATGTTGATAGAGGAAGGAATTCTAAGTTTCAAAAGTTATGGCTAGGTCCTTTCAAAATCCACTTCTATCAACAGCACAAATTCATATCTTCTTAAGGACATGGACGAGAGATGTTTTTCTTATAGTACCAATGGTTTCCCACTTGAAACATTGTGTGGAGCCAACTTGTTCATTGACTCTGTTTTTTTTAAATGTGATTGTATCTTTATATTTTTTGTCTTTCCTTTGGTTTGTCATTTTGGTTTATTGGGTTTTGGTTTTGTTCTTGTTTTTATGGTCACTTAAGAAGTAAGGTCTGGATCAATTTTGCCATAGTTATGTCATTTCTATAAGTATTGTTGATCAATAAACAGAATTAATACACGGTTGTTACAATATCCTCCTTTCAAAACAATGATGGAGTAGATTTTTGCTTTCAACATTGTTGTAGCATAGTTGGTTTTGATTTTTTCCCATCTTCTACTATCCCTTTCTTCCCTCCATTAAAATTCAAGATCATATCATAAGTATCCTCCTTGAAAGTTATAAATGCTTTCGATTATGATTCCTATTTATTGTTATGCATACAGGTCCAATTCCCCTCATACATCTCACTTTCCATAGGATTTATTCCATGAAGTCCCATTCCATCAATTCCCTTAAGCCATTATTTTCCCATTGTTGCACTTAGCACTATTTTTTTGAACAACTTTGATCACATATTCCTATTGGTTTACAGAACCAAACATTATGAATTCTAAATCTATTGGAACTAGATTTCCCTGTAGAGTCGCCAGTTTGTTGATGCCCAAAAGCGCAACATGAAATCTATGCACACCAAATGACTTACAATGCATTATTGCTTATATATATTTAATAGCTAATACTAAATAGGTGGGACCCCTTTAGAATAGTAATAAGGGATAAACATGATTCTTCTTGTTAACATCTTCAAGTTGAGCTCATGATTACTTTGCAAAAATAGTCTACTTGGTTTGAAATTAAAGAAAAGAATAAATCTGGTTCTATTTGTTGTTAATGGATGATTGGGTGTATTAGCAATTTAATTTCAAGTGAAGGGAATGTTATTTCATTATACATTTGAATCTTGCTACACCTAGACTTTGGTATATTATTTTTGATTAATTGGGTTTGGTTTTCATTGATGTCAACCCTTGAAGAATCAGGGTGGTGAATTACGAAATTGCCTAAAAGGTTTGGGTAATGGACCCAAGTTTTTATGTATAATGGTATGAGTTTTCATATATATGTAGGTAAAGAATATTCTAGATGGATAGTACATGTCATGCCATTTCGATGGTATGTGGGCGATCACATAACTCCTCGGTTTGAGAGTTATGGCCTTACAGTTGAAGGACCCTCATATGATTGGTGTGAAACCCCAAAAGGTCAAAGTCAAAGTGCTTGCAAAAAGGAAAGTGCTTTAAATAATAAAGTGAAGTGACAAAGTCCAAGATGATTATTTAAATAGCCAAAATTAAAGTGACAAAATCAAGAGGATTATCTAAATAATAAAAGTGACAGTCAAGAGGATTATTTAAATAATAGAATGAAGTGACAAGGGTCAAAGAGAGGGATTATTTAAATAATAAAATGGAATGAACAAAAGTCAGGAGGGATTATTTAAATAATAAAGAGTAAATGGACAACTTTCTAATTATGGGAAAGTGGTTATAAGAAGTTTAACCCTAAAATGAAGAAAATAAGGTTAGGAGTGGTCAAGTGGCTATTGGATACATGGACAAGAGTGGAAATTTGGGCAAAGTTGGACATAGGTGACTATGTGGACAAAGTGGCCTAGAGATGCTTCTAAGGAAACTACTCGGAGAGTATAAATAGGGGCAAGGCTCTCATTTAATCACACTTGAGCATATTAAATATCCTAGGGTAAAATGAGGGTAACCAAGGATATCTAAGTCCAGATTTCAGAGGAAGGTGAAGTAAAGAGCATTCGAAATTCAAGGGAGGATAATTCTTTTGATAATGCTTTCTAAGGTATGTTATTTACAAGTCATCTCACCATTTCATAATAACTTTTTTTTCTAGGATGACTCGGACCATTGATTGGGAGGCCATTGAGAAAACATATCAAGTAGTTGTGGTACAAATTTCATCTTGTGTGGTTGGATTTGTATTTTTTGATTTACACTACGTGGAAAATAGGGTTTGTGGCTAGTTAGAGCTAATTAAAACAGTGTTTTGGGTAAAAAGCGTCATAACTTCTTCATAACATATCAAATTTAGTAAGACCAAATGTGTTGGTTAAGTACAGTCACATGATATTACGTGTAAAATTTTTCATATCATTCAACAAATATTCCATTACAAGCACCTTTATTACAAGTTCTCTCTCTAGAATAAGCCAAAATTCAACAAGGTATGTACATTTTATATAACTCAGCACTACGATGGGTTCCAAGTAGTGACACTTAGAGGAATTGCATAAAACACACTAAATAACATTTTGTACACTATTTTCCAGATCTTTATTCATTACAAATTACATAGTTATGATTATTTCAAAGTTAGGGTTGTTGTAATCAAAACTAGTCATGTGAGACTAAAGTAAAGTTTGATGAAAATGTTAGTCTCTTGTTGTTAAAGTTAAGGAAGGTTCTGTGCGGGTTGGGAATAGTTTGGTGCATGCTTGAGTACTTGTTTATGGTATAAAGTTGACTATAGATTTATTTGATACGAGGTTGGTGCATGGTTGATGCACTTGTTTATGAATACGAGTTGTATGGTTGATACATGGTTGAGTTCTATTTGTTTATAGGTTTATTGGTTTAGGTTTACAATAGTATATCTCCACGGTGATAGTGTGATAGTGGTTCCCATAATTCTACTTATCGTCAAAGTGGTTGGACGAGGCAAGGCCAGGTGGTTGTAGTTGGAGAACCTAGGGGTTGTATCCCTCCTTCTAGTTGTAGCCATGGGGTGGGGAGTTGGAGCTTCCCTTAGGTTGTAGCCCTAGAAACTGGGGGTTGGAACCTCCCCTTCAGTTGAATCAAAAAGCTCTAAAAAGAATTTGGTGCTTCCAATGAATGTAATTCTTCAAGACATATGAAAAGCATTATGTGGTTTTCTCACTTTGGGTTTCCACATAAAAGGCTCTTGTGTATCTGTGTATGTGTATGATTGTTCCATTTTCATTGTTTATTTACTCTTAAATATTGGATGATAATGCTACATTGATATAACATGTATTATATGTTTTAAAATGATTAGATTGCTCTATTCTTGATTCACCTACCGGTAATCCGACAATTGGTATCAAAAGCAAGTTCCTTAATCATTTTAACCATTGAAAAGTAGATCATGAAACAACAACATGTAAGAAAATGGAATACCATAGTTTGATGGACAAAAGTATGCCTTTTGGAGCATAAGGATGAGAACATATATCACGAGGGCACATGGATTTGAAATTTGACAATCAATTGTAGATGGATATACAACACCGACCAGTTCAGACAAATAGCAAAGCTATGAACTTCGGTCAGAATAATTCCAAAGCCACAAATTCACTTACGAATGGTCTTGGAGAATCGGTATTCACCAAAGTTGCATTGTAAAATCAGCTAAAGAGATTTGGGACAAACTTGAGAAATATTTATGAAGGAGGAGATTCAAAATTCAAGTAGCAAAGCTTCAAACTTCTGGTCCCGGAGTTCGAACAACTAAATATGAAGGAAGATGAGAACATTTAAACGAACACTACGAGTCAATGAAACAATAAATGTAATCTTGGGATTGGGAAAATAAATCAATATATGTAGCATTCAAAAGGTACTAAGATCTCTTCCTATGAGATTTGACCATAAGATATCTGACACTAGAAGAAGAAGCGGATCTAAACTCAAATAAGCATAGGCATTTTATGGAATCTTCACGACTATATGAAATGAGAGGCGAATAGGAGAAAATCTAGATGTATAAAATAGCGACGCTAAAACGTCAAAGGTCAAAGCAGGGAAAAGAAAAAAGAACACCTCTTGAAGCTTGATGGCGTCGGAGAGATGATGAAGAAGTGGCCAACTTTGTCCAGGAAAGATTGAACAGGGAACCAATGGCGATGGGTATAGAGGTAAGCTTTCTTTGATTTGTTTTAGTGATAGTGGTCAAAAAATATAAAAGGCAAAAGAACCACAAAGAAAGTTTTTCAAAAGAAAAACTTTGCACCAAAGAGACATCTCATCATCAAATGAAGATGAAGTCGGTGTGTGAGAGCGAAAAGAGTTATATTCATGGCGATTAAGAAGCTACGATAAAAGACTCAGAAGAATATGAAAGAAGTTGACTAGAATAATTGTTGTGTGCTATAGAATTTATCGAGGAAGAGAAAGAAAAACAAAGAAACTACAAGTAAAAACTAGACAAAGGAAAGAGACACTCAAGAACTAAATTAAATGATCCACCAAATTTGAAGGTTCAAATTGAAGAAGATAAAAGAATTAAAAAGAAGCACTCAAAAACAGCTAGAAGGAAAGAGGCGGGATCATTGAAAATTTGGAAGCATAGAATTGTCCACATTAAGAAATGATCTTCAAAGAAAAATATGCGGGGAATATCCAAAAAGTTTTGGAATATGAAATTGCTCTGAGTCCAAAAGAAACCTCATCATGACAAGTCCCCTAGACTTGGATACAATTAGAGAGAAAGGGATCAAGCTCCAAAACAACGGAACAAGAAACATATCAAAACTATGCATAAACAATCAAAGGGATAGGAAGGTCTACAAAAAAAAATTACAAGGACACTCCTCCAGCAAGATTAGGTTTTTTCAGAATCAGCAGGCAATGAGAAGCGAGATATAGGCGTCTGGAAGGAAGAAGGATTCATAAGAGTACCTCCTTTCAAAAGATATTCCAACTCCTAGGTATCAAACTATCTTTTTGCTTTATGTTATGCGTAATAATTTTGGACATAAAGCTATGGATACGAGCTAACAACAAGAACAACAACAACTTTGAAAGTCATACACAGCGGTTATCAGAAGACCTAGTGAAACCACAGAGAGAAAAGAAGTTACAATAGGTTTGAATCTTTGGTCTTGAAGTGGAATGTTACAAATGTCATAACAACTTTGGACACATGGAAAAATGTAAAATAGCCAGGAGTCCCTCCTAGAGAACCACAACGGAAAAACAATAGCAGTCCTTGAGACAAGAACCTCGAGAAAGGACATGGATAAAGAGAAAAGCGAAATCAATATACTTGTGAATAATGTACACTCGCTCTACAAGCTAAGAGAAAGAAACATGGTTGGTATGTTAGCAGTGGATGTTCAAAACTTATGACAGAGGTGATAGAGACGGGTTTCTTACATTAAGAAAGGAAAGAGATGGATGATCTCCTTTGGAAATGATGATTCCAGAGGCTAAAATCATTAGAAAATGCATAGTCATAATTGGAACCAAGAATACCAAAATGACGTTCTACTAGTAGAAGATATGAAACATAATGCTTTAAGTGTGAGGAGTCAAATGTGTGACCAAGGTCATAAAAGTTACTTCAATTCGTAAAAATGTGAGATAAGAAAAGAAGGTTTGGAAAAATTGATTGCAACAACTAATAAAAATGATAAAGAAATAATATACAATGAAATAAAAAAAAAAATTGGAAATGAAAAGTGTTGCCTAGGAAAGGAAGATGAAGAGTTGGCTATGGCGCAGGAAAGGGAATGGGTCACATACATTTTGATAACTTTAATAAAGTCAGCAAAAGGGAAGCGGTTAGAGAAATGTCCCGGATCGCGAAACCAACCAACACTTTATGCAAGCATCGTCAACTAAAGGAAATCAAGCAAAAGACCAAGTTTAAATCAAAAAGTATTCAACGACAAGACCACTAGAAATTGTACATACTAATGCAGCGGTTGAACTAACTACAACAAAGGGTTTTAAAAGGTAGAAATATTTTATGTTATTAGTTGATGATTATACAAGAATGAAGCTACTTGAGTTTGTTTTTCAGGGAACAAGTCAAAATCTTTTAGAAAACTTCAAGGTCCTACAAAGGAAACATGGTCTAAGAAAATGAAATGGATTCAAAATCAAATGCTTCGAAATATGATAATGGGAGGAGAGTTCACTTCAAAGGAATTTATAGGCTACTACATGAGCATGGAATAAAAAGGCAATTCTTCGTTGCTAGGACACCTCAACAAAATGGAATTGTTGAAAGAAAGAAACGGAGACGGTCTGAGAATGGCTCGAACAATGCTGTGGGACAAATTGACAGGATATTTTTTGGACCCAGGCGATTGCAGCCACAATAGTTCACATTCAAAACATAAAGTAGTTAATGCTCATAAATAACACTGATAAAACTCCCCTACGAGCTATGGAAGAGACCAGCAAATGTGAAGCACTTGAGTTTTTGGAAGCAAAATGCTACATCAAAAGAGAAGATGGCAAAATGGAAAAGTTTGACTCGTGTGGAAAAATGAGTACTTGTTGGTTACTCAAGTACAAAGGAATCATACAGATGTTACACTTTGAGATTGAACAAAGTTGTGAAGCATCAATGTAACAATTGATGAAAGCGAGGTAGACAAGAATTAAAGAAGGAAAAAATTAATTAATGGAACAGTTTTACGAAAAACAAGTAGAAGGGGAAGATGAAGAGGATCGGCCCAGACATAAGAGCAAGTTTTAAAGTGCCTCCAAGGCCTAAAGTACGATACGAGGTAATCATCCCTCGGATCATATTATTGGTAACAAAGATGTGGGATTTGAGACTAGAAGAAGAATCCGTTCACGAGAACAAACACGCCCCTGCTTACTCTCATCTCTGATTGAACCAACATGTTTTGAAGAGACCAACAAAAGGATGAATTTTGGAACCGAGCCATGGATGAAAAAATTGGATCAAATAGAGAAAAATAACACTTGAGAATTGGTTCCAAAACCAAAGGATAAGAATGTGATCGACACAAAGTGGAGTTATCTGAGGGAATAAATTGAATGAAGATGGGCCGGGTTACAAGGGACAAAGCTAGATTGGTATGTAAAGGATATGCATAGGTTGAACATAGTTACCAACTTAAAGGGGGCCTACATAGAGTTCTAAGCACTAGAGGTCAAGTTTTACCGGATTTTTAAAAATGAATTGTCCTGCAGTAGCACCTCCCTTTTTAGGTGGTTTTTATATTTTAAATTTTCCTAATACATAAGTTTTCCCTTATTTGTTTTAAATGCTTGTTTTTCATTTATTTTCAAATTCTTCAATTTTTATTTTTATTTTTTTTCTACTCAGCGGTGTTTTTCATCTATTTTCAAACTTTTGTTTTATTTTATTTATTGATTGGTGTTTTTAATCATAATTCAATGCTCAATCCAATGTTATTTAAAAATGGTGTACACGGTATTTTTTAAATTAAGATTTTTCAAATAATTATGTGTCCTTAATTAAATTATGGTTCAATACTTTTTAAATATAGTGTCGATATTTTAACATTGGTGTTTTGCTACTTCCAATACATAGAAAATAATTGTAGTTAAATAAAACTATTTTTAAATGTTACCAAAATATATAATTCATTTTTTTTATCAATTAAAAACTATAAAAACAAAATAAGAGAACAAAAAATTGAAATTGAAAAAACATTTTAAAACAAATTTATATTAAAAAAGCTATGAAAGAAAACCTAAAAAATTAAAGGAGGAAAAACATAAAATTAAAATATATATATATATCTAAAGAGTAATGAAAATGAAAAATTTAAAGTAAAATAAAATTATATTGGAAACTTGAAGAAAAAACCAAAATTTAAAGTATATATATAAAAACACTCTAGTTAAAAACCTAAAATTAAAATTTTAATACAAAATTTAAAAAACAATTAAAACATTAAAATTACAATAAAAGTTAAAATTTATATAAAACTTGTCTTAAAAAATAACATTTAAACCAAAACAAATTCATTAATATATTAAAATTCAAATTTATATAAAACTATAAAATACCAAAACAAATTCATTAATATATTAAAAAAATTCAAATTTATATAAAACATAAATATTTTATGTATATATAAAACATATAAGATATATGTTTTATATATATCTTATATGTTTTATATAAGATATATATAAAACATAAGTACGGTGATCTTAGAAAGCTTCTCTTGATGTTTTTCGAGCACAGAAACAAAATTCTAAAGAATCACAAGTAATCAATTACCGTCTTAAGGTCCGATAGACCAATTAGGTTTTAGTGGAGGTTAATCATTAGCAACATCATCATCATATATGTTATATGTGTTATATATTAAAACATATATTATATATGTTTTAATATATAAAACATAAATGTTATATATATATATTATTTTTTTAAGATATTTATGAAAAAAAAATTAAGGTCTTTTAATTTAGTTTAGTCAAATATGTTTTATTTTAGATGTTTTTTCTTAAAATATTTTATTGAATTTTGTTTTTTTTAGTTTTTTTTTTCTTTTTTTTTCTTTTTTTTA
>SNQJ01S0071143.1:0-11546 GCA_010110895.2 Picea sitchensis
GATGGATTGCATGTGCTTATGTTGTGAATGATAGAGCCAACTTTTTTGATTTTATTTAGGTAGGGTGTTGATGCATGGATTGTTAAGAGTTTTTCATAACATGATTGGAATATTGCTTCATGATGAGTTTCTTTAACATAGGCAACAATGTCAGAGGTGCAAATAGAGACAGATGAAATAATTGGCAAAGAGGCCATAGAAGGCCACGATTTTCGATACATTTTGATGCTGATCCGCACGAACTAAATCAACTTTTCCAAGTTGGGTTCTTTAATCTAGTTGGCCAAGGAATTATGCAAACTATACTTGAGAGGCCTCCATTCCATCCACATCAAAATTTCTCTGGTATTCATTTTCCCCCTCATGTGTCTATGCAACCAGAACCACTTGCCAATGATGGTTGGAAATAAATTGTTCAACAACCTGTAGCTCATCACCATGGTTGGCCTATTGTGTCATTTCCATTACCCCCTCCTCCACCACCAATCAACCCAAATGCCCAATCTGATCATGTTGTCTCACCAATATAGTCCTCTCATGCAAGAAAAAGATTAATATCTTCCATCCCTGAGACAAAACTAGATAAAGGAAAGGAGGTGGCTAATCCCTCCAAGTCTTCTAAAGACTCCTCCGAGTCAATATCCTCTCATATCCACCTCAAAGATGATTGTTCCCATGTCATCAGTGCAATCCACCCACACGGTTCCCATCAATTGAAGGCTATGATACAAGATAAATTAGAAAAGGGATCAAGAGAAAGAAACAGTGGAAAGAGGCAAAATGCCTCTCACAGTAAATATGGTTTTTAATCCTGTTAATGCTTTTTTTCTTTTGAGGACAATCTTTTTGTTTGATATGACAATATTTTGGACAACAAATACATATTTATGACACAATTTCAGACATCATGGATATAATGCTATTTTTGGATATAGTCATGTTCTATTTTGTTGATATTAAAATATTTGATTATTAATATGAGGATGGGAGTTACAAGACAAATATTTGAATTTAATATTTGGGATATTATACTTCATGTTTTGATGATTATTAAAGAAATGAAAATTGGAGTGACAAGGGGTCCCACCTATTTAGTTATTTTTTAATAGACCCTTATTTATATATTATTAATTATTTGTCTCAACAATTTAGTTAAGCTAATTAATTTTAACAAAAGTAAGGTAGTTGAACTACCATAACTTATTGAGAAATAATAAAATCTCAATCAATTGAAGAGACAAGGGGGAGAGAGAATAGAAAGATAACTTATGCTATAAAGGTTTGCTCTGTACTTGTGAGATATTTCCATTCTTCATTGATTATGAGTTTACTTGAAGGCTTAACCATCTTGATGACAACAAGGTCTTATTGAAGGCAACAAGATTTAAAACTGAATCATATTTTCCAACAACTTGTCTTTAAAGGTATATGATTTTATCTTTGGTAGTTTGTGTGTTCTTGTTTTTTTATGGATTAAATTTCATGACTGATAAATGATATTTTGCAGAGTCAAGTGACAACATTTTGTGGAAATTTGATCTAGATCTTTAGCTTCAATTTTATTTTGTTGTCAGAGTCTTTTTGTATGGTGCCCATCAGAGGCTTCTAAATCTGACTTTGGTCCCTATCCTCGCAGGGGTTTGTAATGAGAATTCAACTTTGTATCTCATAATGAAATCAATATAATAATCATATCTCTGATTTCATTCTGACATGTGTATTTTGATGATTTGGTTCATATTTTGCTTTTATCCTTGTCTCTTATCCATGTACACAATTATGTAATTTCCTACTTATTTTATTTCGTTTGCATAGTTACATATAATATATATAAAACTAGCCTTGGTCCCTCATACTTAATACCTGTGGATTAAGTGATTGTTTTTTATTTGTTTTAATGCTATAAACCCCGAGTAACATTCCCAACTATTTTTCCTTAGCCTAGCAAGATCTGAAAATGCTTGAGTAAGGTTCATCGTACCTTTTCCTCAACATTCGGTTGGAGTAGTTTCATGGTTTGTCCATAGGGAATCTCAATGGAACCCTTTGTGAATGATTACCCAGGCTAATAATTCAACCTTTCATTAATTAAGGACCAAATTCACGGAATCTGAGGAAATTATGGATGGGTTCACTTGAATAATGGAGGAAAAATATTGTGTGTTTGAGGCAACATCAACTACTCTGTCCAACTAGATGGATGCGATGGAAGCTGATATTTAGAAACTTAGAGTTCAAGCCCTTCCACAATGTTCAATTTTAGATTCTGTCAACCCTTGTAGACACGCTCCTCCTAATGTTGATGCTGGGAATGACACAAGGAACTTAGACCATGGAATAGCTCTAATGGATATATAAGATGAGCCCCAACATCTTTCAAGGGCCTCTGCCTATAATATGTAGTCCATGTTTTTTTTAAATTTTGTGGTACTTAGGAAAATTTTATAATGATGTCATCGATGTTGAAGACCATGGGAAAGGCTCTGTCAAGTTGACAAATTTTGCTGTCTCTATACTAGTTATAAAAATTCTTAGGCTTTATGCCATACTATGTAGACTGTTTTGATTGTTGTTTGTGTTGATGTTTTGGTAGTTGCGGGAGGTATTAACCTCCAAGTGTAACCTTTGTACTTAGATTAGAATATTCCATAAGTAAGAGAACCATTAAAAATATGTGTGGAAACCCTAGAACAGAAGTCAACCCAAGGAGAATAATAATAAAGAAATAAGAAAACCAGAAAGAGAATTCGACCCTACCAGAAAAAAAAACAAAGTAAATTATATTTGCTAGAAAATATAGGTAAACCCTATGGGAAAAGTTCACAGGAAGAATAAGTATAAATAAGGTCATCCCTTAGCTCATTTGTACACTCACTCACTTAGCCGGTGTGCAAGTCTAAGGAGGAACTGTAGTGTCAGCTAGGGCGCAAGTTTGGAGAGATGTAGTTGCAGTTGGAGAGGGCACATGTCTGGAGGAATAATGTAACAGTTCTTTTGGTATCTCTCTTGTGCTTCTCTTGGTGTAAGGTACACTATCATTGTATGGTTATTGTGTTGTTACTACAACAATATTGTGGCTAGGGTTTATTTGTTGGTTCTAGTGTGGACTTGCCAGAATCATTCCATCTAAGAAAAGGTTAGTGTGCTTGGGGGTGGTATAGTGAATGCCTATGGTTGGGTGACAATGATGTGACATTGTCTATGGTTAAACAAGCATACCAAAATTCTAACATGGTATCAGAGCTAGTTTCCTTTGTAATAGTCTAACCGCTGGAAGGAAGATCCTTAGTTTCCCCCATTTTCAAGCTCATTGAGCACTTACTGAACTCAATAATAAGGTCTCCTAAGTAGGGCACATCTCTTCCCCAGATCAGATATGCAAAATTCTAAAGTTGAGAAATTAAGGTTTCCTCATAAAACCCTAGGTTTGCAGTGTCGGTTCCTTTGTGCCAGTTTCTTTATGCCAGTTCCTTCGTGCCAGTTGCTTCACACTAGTTGTAGTGCCAGTTGCAACACCTATTGCAGTGCCAGTTGTAGCACCAGTTGCAGTGAAATTTTATGTGAAGAGATGGGACTAATTTTTGGTTGTCCTAGTGCGCCTTACCCTAGCACATCTCCATCTATATTTAGATTGCAATATGGAGCACTTTGAGGTTTTAGGGTTTGTCATTGCTTAGCACTGCTTCCAGATGGTGCCACTTCCTGCCATTGTTTTCCATTGCTGCCGGATGGTGCCAATGCCTGCCGTTGTTTTCCATTACTACTGGAGGTATGTACTTATATATGATTAAACTATATCTTTATCTTAAGGGTATTTGTAGGAGAAGGGATATTTTGTCCAAACAACAATCGTAGATCCAGAGGGATCTCATATCCAACACATTCAGAGGAGTGATGCACTCCATGTTTGATTGTTTTGATACGCCTCTAGTTGTTATGGAATTATTGTGATCTTATGAACATCTAGGTTACATTTTGATCCATTAAAGATATAATTATTTTTGGTCAAGGTTAAAGTTATAAGCTGACCTTAGTCAAAGTATTAGATTGATTGAGGTTGAGATTTTAGAGCTTAATTGCATAATATTCTCTAACTCAGATTTCTATCAAGAAAAATATTGTCTTAGTACAGGGGACATGTTGGAGATAATACTTGTCATCTTGAGTAAAAGAGACTCGAAGGGAAAGAAAAAACACTCATTCTTGAAGATAAGACTCCAGGTTCCAGGTTTGATTGACTAAATTGACAAGTTTCCAATTTGCACATATCAAGTTTGATAATTTATACATTACAAGTAAACACTATAGTTGTGACAACAATCCTTGAAAGATTCTATTATTGCTAGATACAATGAATACTTGGTAGCATGTGAGTACTATTTGTACTTGTTTGCATGATGAACTAACATCTCCTCTAGGAGATACTTCTTGTTTTTCTTCTAGGCAGGTCACCTTGGTAATGATATGGTGATTACCCTAAAATTATATTTTACTCTTGTTAACATAGATATGTTATTATGAAAATGCTATTAAACTCTTGCTCTTGTTTCTCTTGTCTCAAGCAAGTTATCTTGTAACTTCCATGGAGGCTACCATGGAGGAATTATTGATCACAACACTGGAAGAGTTTTGTTACTATTTCTTATTATGGCATATTGATTTTGGCTCCTGTTCCAGGAAGGTCACAAGTGATAGCTCTGAGAAGAAGCTACTGTGATGATTATTCTCGTTATTGTGTTTATTATTATTATAAGAGTATTATTCTTGTCTATTTTTTCCCCTTGTTGTTGGTCTTGTTTCGGGCAGGTCACATGTGATAACTCTGAGGGGATCTATAGTGACGGTTGCAATATGAAACATATTAGATGGTCTCTAGTTTGAGACATGGAGCATACTATCTAGATAAGAATTTGTATACACAAACGTATACATCCATGTACCGAAGAAGAAGAAGACAAAAAATGGTACTTTTGTGGGATACATAGTATCTCATATGGAGATTGATTGCAAGGAGAAGAAGGCTCCACGCATGACCGAACAAATCCCTATAGTGCACTTGATCAATCTGAAGATCATGAAGAGTTAGTAGATATAGAAGGGCCTACCCAGAATCATTGTAATAACCAAGAAGAGACCAACGTGGTCCCGTGAAACTTTGCGGGATGCAAAGATATATAACATTGATGAGACATACCATGAGGAGCAGATGGATCCACCAGTGGTGAGGTGGGTGACCCCACTAAGTACCAACTTAGAAGGAGCTATATTTCATAGGGAGTCAACTCTCATGATTCCGTAGGGAGGAGAAACCTCCCCAGGACCATTCATAGGAGACTTCAGAATAAATCATCACAAATAGAGGGAGCGGATAGCTCCAACGATTATATAGACTCAGAGGGAGTCAAGCTTCAGAGGGAGCAAGTAGACTCAAAGTGAGCCTGATCTCAGAGAGAGTCAATGGTTTAGAGACTTTCATTCATAAATTATTCCTCCTCAGATTCAAATGGGAAAGAGAGACAAATTCTAGGACTGACAGATAAGTGCCATGAGTTGAGGAGGCTAGATTGTATCTTTAGAGACTTCTACGAGATGTGAGATATCTTGGGAGGATTCCCTTTCTTCAGTAGAATTTGATACAATGACAGAGGAGGATTCTAGTCAGAAGGACTGGGATATGGATCTTTTCCTTGGTTCCAAGACCGAAAGGTAAGTCGGTGGTGACTTCCAGGTTGATCTACAAAATGAATCATGTTGCGGATAACAACATAGAAATGTACAAAGCCTAATTTGTGGCCGAAAGATTCTCCTAGCAAGAGGGAGAAGATTATGATGAGACACTTGCTCCAGTAGTCATAAGAAGTATACATAGAACAACCACAACATACATGAGAAGGAGTCTCATGTCTACTGATTGATGAAATATTTGTACGGGCTTAAGAAAGCACCCATGGAAGGATATGCCAGCCAATTACTTTGATGAGCCTGGGATTGGTTGGCTACATCGATGGTGACGAATCTAAAGTTATTGAGTGATACATCTTTAGAGACAATGGATGCGACCATGTACAAACATATAATAGGTTCATTGATGTACTCAACGAACATGAGACCAGATATATGTTTTGTAATGAACACCTTGAGTCAGTATATGGTTGATCCGAGACATGTTCACCTAGTTGCAAAAAAACATGCGATGAGGTACCTGAAAGGTACAATTGACTATGGAATCATATATGCTTCAGATCGTGAGATAAGCCTGCTAGGATTTATTGATTCGGATTGGACCGGTAGTGTTGTAGACAAAAAGAGTACATATGGATGTTGTTTCAATTTGAGATCAGGAGTGATCTCATGGTTTAGCAAGAAGAAATCTAGTGTGGCGCTGAATACAACAGAGGCAGAGTATATTGCAGCATGCTTAACCAACAATGAAGTAGTATGGCTTCATAAGGTTTTGGCAGGTATGTTTGATCTCGAGTTATAGGTGACTTGTATATGGTGTGATGACCAGAGTTGTGTAAATTTGAGCGAGAACCCTGTGTTTCATAACAATTCCAAGCATATCGAGATCAAGTACCACTATATCATAGATATGATACAAAGAGGAGCAGTTAGAATCTAGTATGTGGCTATAAATGAGCAGGTAGTAGACCTGTTGACCAAGCCTCTATCACGGGTCAAGTTTGAGTACTTAAGGGACAAGCTTGGAGTTGTTCAGAAGGACTTCCCCAGTTAGAGGGAAGTGATGTATTCTCCAGTCAGAGGGAGAGATGTGTTCCCCAGGCAACATGAAGTGTAGTGTTCCCTAGATAGTGGGAAGAGCTACATATGTGATGGATTAAAGATGCGACTCCAGGTAGCAGTGCGATATAGAATGGAAAACAGGTAATTCATGATCAGGCACTGACTATGGCACCAGTCAGGGTGATGTCTACGGGTACTCCAGTGAAAAATTCTGGTACGCCAAGTTACTGCTACTCTAGTGAAAAAGTCTGGTACGTAGAGGGATACTCCAGTGAAAAATTCTGGTACACCGAGTTACTGCTACTCGAGTGAAAAATTCTGGTACATAGAGGGCTACTCTAGTGAAAAATTTCGGTACGCCGAGTTACTGCTACTCCACTGAAAAATTCTGGTACGCAGAGGGCTACTCCAATGAAAAAGTCTGATACGCCAAGTTACTGCTACTCTAGTGAAAAAGTCTGGTACGTAGATTACTACTTCAGTGAAATAGTCTGGTATGGACGTTATTGACTGTGGCACTAGTCATCATGACCTCGCACAAGGTCAACACATGCCATGCCTTCATGGCTGGTTAGTTACTCGACTTTTAAATTTGGTGGGCCAACATGTGTGGTTGAAGGTGTTTCCTAGCCTTGGGCTAGATGGGTTGTGTGTGCGCACTACATTGCCTAATCCTTGTGATTATATGCCTGGTCATTGTGGACTAGTTGCATGGTGTGCCAACCAGAGGTTACTAGTTCCTTGTGGACTAGATGCCAGATTTTGTGTGAGATGGGAGTTACTAGTTCTTTATGAACTAGATGTTAGATTTTGTGTGAGATGATGAGTTACTAGTTCTTTATGAACTAGATGTCAGATTCTATGTGAGTTGGCGAGTTACTAGTTATTTATGAACTAGATACCAAATTCTGCGAGAGATGGCGAGTTGGAGTTTCCCAGACTCCACTTGTATTGGGTAGTAGTGCAATTTTGTGAAAACTGGCTCAACTGCATATTCCAGATCCTATGTGGATATGATGATGATACTTGTTACATGATCTGTTTGATCATGAGATAACATGTATGGCTATGCTACTTGTTACATGATCTGTTTGATCATGAGATGGCCGTGTGACCATGCTACTTGAAACATGATCTGTTTGATCACGAGATAGCCTGTGTGGCTATGGTGATGCTACTTGTAGACGGCTCTGCAAGACCATGCGAGTCTTTCCCATGCCATGTGAGATGGATGGATGTGTTTGAGACCATTACATGAAGAACATCTTAGTTAATACCTCCCTATCTAAGAGGGAGTGTTGATGTTTTGGTAGCTACAAGAGGTATTAACCTCCAAGTGTAACCTTTGTACTTAGATTAGATTTTTTCCGAAAGTAAGAGAATCATTAAACATATGTGTTGAAACCCTAGAAGAGAAGTCAACCCAAGGAGAATAATAATAAAGAAATAAGAAACTCAGAAAGAGAAGTCGACCCTGCCAGAAAAAAGTCAAAGTAAATTAGATTTGTCAGAAAAGACAGGTCGACCATGTGGGAAAAATTCACTGGAAGAATAAGTATAAATAAGGTGATGCTTTAGATCATTTGTACACTCACTCACTTAGAGAGTGCACAAGTCTAAGGAGGAACTACAATGGAAGCTAGGGCACAAGTTTGGAGAGTTGCAGTTGCAGCTGGAGAGGGCGCAAGTCTGGAGGAATAATATAGCGGTTCTTTTGGTATCTCTCTTGTGCTTCTCTTGGTGTAAGGTACACTATCTTTGTATGGTTATTTTGTTGTTGCTGCAACAATATTGTGGCTAGGGTTTATCTATAGGTTCTAGTGTGGACTTGCTAGAATCATTTTGTCTAAGAAAAGGTTAGTGTGCTCACGGGTGGAATAGTGAATTCCTATGATTGGGTAACAATGATGTGACATAGTCTATGGTTAAACGAGCATACCAAAATTTTAACAGTTCGCTTAGTCGTAGCCCCTTTTAATATAATTTCAGTTCAGTTTCTGTTAAAAAAAATAAGCAAGAAACAACTAAGAAAAATAATGACAAAGAAAAAATAAAAATAAATCAATAAAATTGTAAAACATCAACCGAGTGTATTTGTAGATGAGACACTTAACATGAGTTGAACCTTAGGAATCTAATCCAAGTGGCCATTAAAGTTTCATTTTCCTCCTCTACTAGCAGACTTCATTTTTCCTTTGTTTGATGAACCTATACAATTATGATGAGAGAGATAACCAAGAAGATCTCGTCTAAATGGTTTTTGGATTGTAGGCCACTTCGTGAAGTGAGATATATTAGATATAGGTCCCACTGTTACTATCGTCCCATATCCTTGGCTCAAATTCTTGGTATCACTAAACATAAATATTCTCAATGTGTATATCAAGGGTTAACCAAGTTAGAAACCACCCCATAAGGCATCATAGGTATCCGCATCACCTTGATGGAAAGACAATAGTTTTAAAGTTATCATGCAAAGGGATGATTTTAGGGGCTAAATTTCGCTCATGGGCTAATTTTCCATGGTTTTTCCAAAAACGAGGTTCGCTATTTAAAAAATGATTCACCCAATTTCTATAGGATAAAATTATTTTACCTTAAAAATAGCCAAAAGTTTTTAAAAACTATATAAAATACTTATAAATTTGAATATTTTTAAAACAATATTGCCAAACATTTATAGTTGACATATGAAGGATTAGTAATATTCACCAAGGTTTCTACATTTAAAAATAAATTTCCATCCTTAAAATCATCCCTGATCGTGCTTGATTATTCTTTGCCACAAAATTATGTTTGGCGATGGCTTTATGTACCATGTGTCATCTCACCACCCTCTTTGGAGAGGTTCAATTCTTCCATCAAGAATTCACATAGTGAAAAGGATCTAAGCCTTTCCACCACTATATTCCTAAAATTAGTTCACTTATCTTCTTAATTCATGTCTGTAGTGTTACCTTTATCTTGGATGAGGAGTTATATAATTTAGAAGGAGAACACACATGAGTCTTTGTCCCATCTAATCTTGTTCAATATAGGCTGATGAACTTCCCTATCTTTATGACTATTAAATCACTAAAATTCCTTGATTTCTTCAAGGATGATGAGGTTATCCTAGAATTTTTTAGAGCTAAGAAGGATTAGGTTCTCTCCTCTTATCACAAACTTGGATTCATTGTGAATTTAGGACATTAGACGGTTTTGAAAATAAGACAATGAGTGTTGATTCACCTCAAACAAACCCTAACTTAACGTACCCCAGATCATATTGAGGAAGGTGATGTCATAGTAATTGAGCTTTCTATCGACGTAAACATAAGCACATAGGACAATCCGTTTTTTTTTTAAACATTCTTATTTTTCACACTTAAAGTGTAAATGTAGAAACCATTCATTGTTGTTCCTCGATTCAACTCATTAAAAAACACAGTCATTGCAGTATGTATCCAAGTGAAAAATTAATCTTGTCTTAGTGTGATATTTTTGTGACAATTTATTAATTTCATTAACTTGTTACACTTAAACATTCATTTTTTTAAACTAATGATTAGATTTGTATTTCAAAAATGTGTTGCACATATCCGTACAACATTCAAACTTTCAACAAAACCATTTGAGGTCCTAACACTAACAAAACTTCAAGCAAGATAGAAAAACTAAGCTTAAAAGATAGAAGAGTCTTTATCTTTCATAGTTTGGAGATATATTGCTTTACATATTTCCCTAGAATAACCAAAAAATTGTAGAACATATAAATAAAACTTAATCTAGAGATATGAGCTTGAACTTGTGGCAGAGTCTACCTCATGCACTGATGTCATTCCTCCAAGAGAGTGTCCAGAGTGTGTAGTGTGGCTTCATGATGTATGTAACATAGCTTTTGAGGTCATGTTGCAAATATAATGACTCGAATGAGCAATTGTGAAAGGGTATAGATGGATGCTTCAAGATTTGTACATTTCACCTTAAAATTACAAAATTACACTTCTTGACTTAAAATCCCAATCCGTAAGGTCTAATAATGCATGTTTCCCAGCTTCTAGTGTATAATTATTCCTAGCTCTATTGACAACCTTATCCCATTGTTCAAATTGGGATCTGAATTCTAAGGTTATTGGCCTAATACCCCTTGGTTAGGTTTCCCTAAACTTTGGTATTTTCCTTGTTGTAGTGGTTCATTTCTCTCTTCAATCCACATACTTTACCCTTAAATGCGTAACAAAAGTGATAACATAGATCTTCAAAAGGGGTGCTATAGGTTTTCTTGGAAGTTATAGCTAGAGGATGCTGTAGAGTCCCAACAAAAGTGTTACCAAAGAATTCGAAAAATACCTAACCCAAGAGCTCTGAGGGATAAAATATTTGAATGAGAATGAAGAAAGAAGGACAATCATGATTGATAAATACCCCACAGTGAATGTTACACACTTGCCGACGTAGAAATCAATGAGCCATAATGACATTAGAGCAAATTTAGTTAAAAAATGAGTCTCCTAAGAAAATTATAAAATAATAAGCCATGTATGCGACATCAAACTGTATATGACACATCATACTGCCATATAAACTAAGCTAATCTAAAATTACAAGATGAGAAATAAAAATAAAAATGAAAAGTTTAAATTCTTGTACATATGCAATACATGATAATAAATATTTACTATTAATATATACTATGAAAATATAATAAATGATATTCTATTAATACATAATAATAATATATTCTATAATAATATAGAATATAATCAAAATATAAATACTAACTATAATATAATAATATTATGAATTATAGTTAGTAATTA
>SNQJ01S0071143.1:11556-32010 GCA_010110895.2 Picea sitchensis
TTTTTTTTTAAACATTCTTATTTTTCACACTTAAAGTGTAAATGTAGAAACCATTCATTGTTGTTCCTCGATTCAACTCATTAAAAAACACAGTCATTGCAGTATGTATCCAAGTGAAAAATTAATCTTGTCTTAGTGTGATATTTTTGTGACAATTTATTAATTTCATTAACTTGTTACACTTAAACATTCATTTTTTTAAACTAATGATTAGATTTGTATTTCAAAAATGTGTTGCACATATCCGTACAACATTCAAACTTTCAACAAAACCATTTGAGGTCCTAACACTAACAAAACTTCAAGCAAGATAGAAAAACTAAGCTTAAAAGATAGAAGAGTCTTTATCTTTCATAGTTTGGAGATATATTGCTTTACATATTTCCCTAGAATAACCAAAAAATTGTAGAACATATAAATAAAACTTAATCTAGAGATATGAGCTTGAACTTGTGGCAGAGTCTACCTCATGCACTGATGTCATTCCTCCAAGAGAGTGTCCAGAGTGTGTAGTGTGGCTTCATGATGTATGTAACATAGCTTTTGAGGTCATGTTGCAAATATAATGACTCGAATGAGCAATTGTGAAAGGGTATAGATGGATGCTTCAAGATTTGTACATTTCACCTTAAAATTACAAAATTACACTTCTTGACTTAAAATCCCAATCCGTAAGGTCTAATAATGCATGTTTCCCAGCTTCTAGTGTATAATTATTCCTAGCTCTATTGACAACCTTATCCCATTGTTCAAATTGGGATCTGAATTCTAAGGTTATTGGCCTAATACCCCTTGGTTAGGTTTCCCTAAACTTTGGTATTTTCCTTGTTGTAGTGGTTCATTTCTCTCTTCAATCCACATACTTTACCCTTAAATGCGTAACAAAAGTGATAACATAGATCTTCAAAAGGGGTGCTATAGGTTTTCTTGGAAGTTATAGCTAGAGGATGCTGTAGAGTCCCAACAAAAGTGTTACCAAAGAATTCGAAAAATACCTAACCCAAGAGCTCTGAGGGATAAAATATTTGAATGAGAATGAAGAAAGAAGGACAATCATGATTGATAAATACCCCACAGTGAATGTTACACACTTGCCGACGTAGAAATCAATGAGCCATAATGACATTAGAGCAAATTTAGTTAAAAAATGAGTCTCCTAAGAAAATTATAAAATAATAAGCCATGTATGCGACATCAAACTGTATATGACACATCATACTGCCATATAAACTAAGCTAATCTAAAATTACAAGATGAGAAATAAAAATAAAAATGAAAAGTTTAAATTCTTGTACATATGCAATACATGATAATAAATATTTACTATTAATATATACTATGAAAATATAATAAATGATATTCTATTAATACATAATAATAATATATTCTATAATAATATAGAATATAATCAAAATATAAATACTAACTATAATATAATAATATTATGAATTATAGTTAGTAATTAAATAATACTGCTGCTGCCCGTTGCTCTTCTGGGTACTACTCGACTATCTAAACCAACTGCCTAGGGAACTTGCCTGCTGTTTGGGCCTGCTGTCCGCGCTGTTTGGACAATTTCGGGGATGCCTAGCTATTTGATCTAGGTGGATATCAGTGGCCACCCACCTATTCCAACTGGCTCATATTGACAGTTTTTTAGTTTGACAATTTTTTCCTAATATTCAGGTTCTGAACTTCCGGGGCCGTTTTGAGGCCCTAAACAACGTTTTTAGGGCTAATCACAGTCAAACTGTAGATGGAGTTAGAGTTTGATGACATAATGTGTATTCCTCGGATAGACCTTTCCAATAGGATATCCTGCGCCTAAAAAAAAAATTGTATGCAAAAGTTATGACCCCTGGAAGTTGATGTACCAACTTACCCCAATGGGGCTCACATGACTTTTGGCGCTTCATCTCCTAGGGTTAGGTTTTTGGATGTCTAGGGTTTTGGTATTCATGTTTATTGTAAAAAGGATTTCAAAGCCTCATTGTAATCATATTCTTGCGAATGAGCGCAACCGTGACATCTCTTCTCAGAGATAATCCACCACCATTCTATGAAGCTTGTTTTCAGTGTACATTTTACAGTTTCAACATATTTCTTTATTGAATAGAAGCTAGTTTTACTGTATCTCTGTTATTGTTCATTGTGTCTCTGTGTTAATAATGATAATAATCTATGTTCATTTCGTTCTTCTCATAAAATATGGATCAATGGTATCATAGCGATTTGCTCCTTGTCGTTCTTAGTGCATGTCCCCGACGAGGTCAGGGTACAAAGAGTTGGGTCTCGAGCTTGTTTCTCTTGAGGACAAAAGCTATCACACACCCAAGAAACCTTCCATGGTGGGAGAAAATAAATACGACAGAACATGAGATCCTTTCAAACTGTTGCTCGAGGAAGCCCTCGCACAATAGATAAAAGAGATGATGGATAGTTTTTCGTAAATCCTTTGATGACTACTAATAAGCGACACATCTTCCTCGAGCGGGGGCACCACCCCCTTCAAGGTACATATCAACTTTGATATTCCTATATTTGAAGGTCAAATAGACACAGATGTTGTAAACAAATGGTTGAATATTCTAGAAGGGTATTTTTTTGTGCATAAATTTTCGAATAGAGAAAATATTACTTTTGTGCTCCTCAAAGCTGTCCCCCATGTCAAATATTGGTGGGATACTTTCTGTGAGAAAAACAAAACAAATGAACCCTCATTATTTGTAGTCGCACTCACCTGGGAGTCCTTTAGGGATGCTATTAAGGAACAATACTACCCTGTTGGAAGTTATGACGACCTGTATACAAAATGGACTACACTGCGGTAGGAAAGGGACCGAGCAATGCTAGAGTTCATAAATATCTTCCATACCTTGCGCACCAAGATGGGTATCAAATATTCTGAGTGACATCTGGTGCTCAAGTACCATGGTGGTCTGCTTAGATATGTTGAGGAAGAAATGGAGTTTTTGGACATCTCGTCCTTAGGCGTGGCTTATTGATATGCTTTCAAAATTGAGTAGAAGCTTAAACAAAAGACATGACAGTTTGGTTCTGGGAACCCCTCATAGCAGAAGTAGGGAAAGAGCATCCCCAACCCACATAACAAATGTAAAATAAAATATGGACAACCGCAAGACAACTAGTTCAAGTTGCAAACAAACAAGGACAATGGAAAGATGAAGAAAGATACCGGGAAATGGTGTGACTTTCATAAGAGCCCCTGTAATAACACTGCTAATTGACGCTCAAAGTAGTCATTGGTGGCTAAGTTGAAAGCATATGAATTAGATTCAGGTTCCGAATCTAAGTCAGAACAAGAAAAAGGGAGAGAGATCATTGATGCGGAACCTAGTGCCACCATTTCTACCACCAAGATCTAGTTTGGTGAACCTGATGAACCATAGGAAGGTGAGAGTCTCTTTAATTCATATATGTGGGTGAAAGGCACCCCGCTACACTTCATCATTGATAGCAGTAGCCAGAAAAAATTCATCTCAGTGGAGGTCATCAAGTGGCTGGCCTTGTCGACAACGCCGCACCCACAACTCTACATCATTGGATGGCTTTGCCAAGGAAGCGATATTCGTGTCAACCAATAGTACCTTCTATCCTACGACATCAAGCCCTTCAAAGATGAGGTATTGTGTGATGTTTCTCCCCTTGAAGTTTGTGATGTTCTTTTGGGACAACCTTATTTATGGAAACGTCATGCTATATATGAGTCTAGGCCTTGCACTGTTATTATTACTTTGGACAGGAAATTGTATAGGATACTCGAGGCTGTCCCACCTAGTGCCATTTCCTTGATCTCTGCCAAGCAATGTAGGAAGGCCATTTCTCAGACCGAGAAGTTTGTCTTCTTCGTGATTTTCTCTCAGAGTGTGTGAAAAATTGCATCCACATCCATGGCCTCCATGTCCGACCTCTCCACGTAGCATAAGCAAGTGGATAAGGTCATGGAAGAATACAAAAACATCTTCTCCTCACCTACCGGGGTACCTATGCACTGTTAGTTCAAGAATTCCATTGATCTGACCCTCGACGCTCTATCACCACTCTCTGTTAGAAAATAAGGAGATCAAGCGACAGATCCAGGAACTACTCCAAAAGGGGCACATCCAACCCAACTCATCACCTTGTGGAAGCCCAATCATGCTTGTGCAGAAGAAAGATGGGACATGACGACTCTGCATTGATTGCTGAGCCCTAAATAAAATCACAGTCAGGAATCGGTACTTGATTCCCCGAATCGACGATCTCCTTGATCAAATTAAGGGGGCCAAATGCTTCAGTAAGATTGATCTGAAGTCCAACTTCCATCAAGTCCAAATAGAGTAGACAAATGTATGGAAGACTGCCTTCAAGTCAAAAGAAGGTCTTTTTGAATGGATGGTCATGCCCTTTAATTTAACTAATTCCCCAACAAATTTCATGAGGATGATGGATGATATCTTGCGGCCTTTCACCAATTATTTTGTAGTAGTGTATCTGGATGACATCCTCATCTACAACAAGACTTGGGTAGAACACTTGCAACATATTTATCAGGTCCTACACACTCTGCGACAACACAAGCTATAATCCAACTTGGAAAAATGCTCCTTCGGCATGGACATGGTCTATTACCTAGGCTACATTGTTGATGAGCATGGTGTGCATGTGGATCTAGTCAAGATCCAGGTCATCCGTGACTGGCTATCCCTAACCACGCTCACTGAGATTTGAAGCTTCTTAGGCCTTGCCAATTTCTATCACAGGTTCATGTTGGGATTCTCCCATATTGCATGGCCCCTTAGCTAAGTAACCAAGGGTGGTGGTAAGGAAAATTTTGTGTGGGAATTTTCCCAACAACAAGCATTTGATGAATTGAAGGAGTGCTTAGTCCCAATGATTTCATTACCCGACTTGCAACAACCCTTTGAGATCGATACAAATGCTTCAGACTATGTTGTGGGTGCAATTCTCACTCAGCACGACCACCACGTGGCCTATCATAGTGAGACATTATCATATGTCATCTGTAATTACCCTACTTACGACAAATAAATGTATTCCATTGTGAAAGCCTGCTGCCAATGGATGCATTACATTCTCGGGAAGGAGACAGTCATCCACATTGATCATAAGTCATTGCAGTTCATGCAGACACAAGGAAAATTGCATAATGACCGCCATCAAAATTGGTCTACATATTTGTAGCAGTTCCACCTCAACATCAAGTATAAGACAAGAAGTACCAACCATGTTGCTAATTTCCTCAGCCGACCTCCAGTCTCGAACCTCACCACATTTCTAGACTCTTGCGGTCATGAGACCTCCGGATGGCCGCAAATATATGAGAAAGATCCTGACTTCGCCACCACCTACTAGATGTTGGACGCAAACACAGTTGTCACTAATTTCCATCTTCAGGATGAGATGCTGTGCCATTTGGGCCATGTTTGTGTTCCATCAAGTGAGCGAGCGAAGCTGATTTGGGAAGCCCACTACAGTCGGGTGGAAGGTCACTCCGGCATATAAAAGATAGTGGCAGTGCTGCAACAACATTTATACTGGTCGAAACTTCAACATGATGTCAACAATTATATAGGGTCCTACACTTCCTGCGCTATTTCCAAACTGATCACTAAGAAACAAGGCTTATAAACCCATCTACCTACTCTTGACAGGCCCTGGGAATCCATGTCAATGGACTACATGTCGGGCCTTCCATCCACCAAGCAGGGAAATGAATGTATTTTTGTTTTTATTGATCGCTTTTCCAAGATGGAGATTTTGGCTGCCTGCAAGAAGATCATCACAACAAAGGCCACCGCCAAGATCTTCTTTGAACGAGTGTGGGTACATTTTGGGATGAAAAAATTCATTATCTCAGATCGGGACAGCCGGTTCCTCAACACATTATGGCCGAGCCTATGGTCACTACTAGACACCAAGCTCACCAAATCCATTGCCTTCCACTCCATATGGATGGCCAAACCAAGGTCGTCAAATGAATGATCGTGCATATCATACACATGTATAATTACAAGACCCCCCGCACATGGGATGAGAGTCTTCCCTATGTTCATCACAACTACAACAGAGCCAGACATATCTCAATCGGTCGCAACCCCTTTCAGGTGGGGTTGAGATTTCAACCATTGGGTCCCATGGTTGTTGCACTACCCCTTGCGGCCACCTAGGTAGACTTGTCCCATGCTCCAACTAAATCTGACAAAGCCACTCGGTTCATTGAGTGGATCCAACACATCCACCAACAAGTTTATGACATTTTACAGAAGTCTAATGCCAAGTATAAGCATCACCATGATCAATACCGGGTGCCACACAAGTTTCAGGTGGGAGACAAAGTTTGGTTGCACTTGCATAAATAACGCCTTACAAGGCCCCATCAGAAGATTTATTCACTTCGCTATGGACCTTACACCATCAACAAGGATGTGGACGACAATGCTTTTGAGCTCAACATTCCCCCCTACATTGTCTTGCACCTAATGTTCAATGTAGATCTCCTTCGGCCATATTTTCCACTATGGACACCTCAGAGATAGTAGAACAATTGACACCAATAGAGATAAACCTTGACTACATGGAACATGCATCCAATGACCAGATCATGGACACACAGGTCAAGGGCACTCACCAATGGAGGATCCAACTTTATCGAGTTGTCAAAGTAGGGAAACTCCTGCACAAAGGCAAGTGGCTCATGCGGGGCCAAATCTAGAAGAATTTTTTTCATCTGATGGGGGAACTCAACGCAATGGATACCATTGATTCCTAAGGGGGAGGACTGATCCAGGTGGATATCGATGGCCACCCACCTATTCCAACTCGCTCATCTTGATAGTTTTTCAATTTGACAGTTTTTTCCTAGTTTTTGGGTCCTAAACTTTCGAGGTTGTTTTGAGGCCCTAAAGAACGTTTTTAGAGCTCTCTATAATCAAATTGTAGACAAAGATATTTTAATGAAATAATGTGTAGTCCTCGGATAGACCTTTCCAACGGGCTATCATGTGCCTAAAACGAATATCGTATGCAAAAGTTACGACCCAGGAAGTTGATGTACCAACTTACCTCAACGGGCCCCACATGACTTTTGACACTTCATCTCTTAGGGTTAGGTTTTTGGATGTCTATAGTTTTAGTATTGATGCTTATTGTAAAAATGATTTCAGAGCCTCATTGTATTCATCTTCTTACGAATGAGTGCAATCGTCACATCTCTTCTCCAAGATAAGCCACCACCATTCTAGCAAGCTTGTTTTTAGTTTGCATTTTACAGTTTCATCATATCTCTATTATTGTTCATTGTGTCTCTGTGTTAATAATATTAATAACATGGTTCATTTCATTCTATTCATAAAATACGGATCATTGTTTCCCAAAACAATTATGGGCAGTCTGCTCACTACCTCGGGGCTTTCCCGCCCCTATGGCCCTTGCTGGGCAGTTCTAAGACTTTCTGGTCTTCCTGAATACTTTTTATATACTGCCTGGGTTTCCTTGCAGTCTTCTCGACTGCTGCCCGAATCTACTGGGATGTTTGGCTGGCCGACAGTTGGCCCGTGCCACTTCTTGGCTATCGTCTCCCTGCATCCCACCTCCGTGCAACTCCTTACCTTCCAGTGCCCAAAACGCCTGTGCTCTTATTGCGACTGACTACTATGGTGGCCCTAGCCGATGGCTATGGATGCAACATATTCCAAACAACTTGACCTCCTCTTGTGCCTTTGAGACCTACTGCCATCGTTCCCTTTGCAACTTCTGTGTGGAGGGCTACTGGTTTCCACATCCAACAACCTCCTCCTCGTGCGCCTACAGATTCTCCCCCAATCTGGTAAGATGATGTCACGTTTGGTCGCTCAACACTGCACTCCAACCTTTTCTCTGGATGCTACCTCTGCACATGCCTACACCAACAAATGCCACAATCTAGCCCGTGGATCTTCTCCTCTGGTGGCTGGCGACTACTCCATATAGTTCCTTGCTGCTCATCCCATTGTTCTGTCCACACTACTATCGTTTCTCTTGTCACTCGACGACTCTCTTCACATGACTCCCACTATGGCTACTGATTTACTTCAATTCGTGACCGTCTTAGCACCCTGCACACAACGCTGTGTGATTTTATCCCAGTCGACTGTCTTTAGCTTGCAATCAATCCTCTGCATAGATCAAGCCACTACCCGCTTCACACATGACTATCACCAACAATGCTTGATTAACACATTACTCGGTTTCAACTACCTCATTAGGCGCACAATCCTTCTTTGCAACATATCTTCCATACAATGTACAAATCGTACGACCGTATGAATGGTGGTCGTACAGTTCGTCCCTCCCTTTTTTATTTGTCTCTTACCCATGTAGCTAAAAATTCCTGCAGACTGCAAACCTAGAACCACAAATATGAAATTCTTGTTGCTACAATCGATCTCGTGCAAAACCCGAATTTCGTTAGAGACTAGGCTCTGAAACCATGTTGAATTTCTTGTAAACCTAGAACTTGATAGTTAATTATGAACAAAACCACGTTTATTGAATTAAAGCACAACTAGGTTACTCAACGATAAAATCAACGAAAGCACGTTTTTTTTTATTCTATTAAATAAAAACTTGGGCTCTCATCCTGGGATAATAATGGCCCATCAGAGGCATTACAATGCATCAATAGCCTAGCCCACTACGCTGTTATCTCCTTGCTGCCCCTTTGCACACTTCCTTATCCCTTCCCACTCAGTCACAAGTACATGAGGAAGACTCCCTCTTGCTCCTATGCACTCATTGTGTGCCTCTCACTCTCCTTAGATATGCTTAAATTATAATCTTACAATGACTAAAACCCTATCTCCAAAGTGATCAATGATTAAGATTTGATCTCGATCTCTTGAGATCAATTGTTGTGACTTAATCTCTCATTGAGATGACATAAATCACTTAAGTCATTCAACTTTATAAAAAGTCACTTTAAGTCATTAAATAAAATCCACTTTAACAATAAAGTTGACATCTAGAGAGTGTCGCTCAAACACTTCCACATGCTAAGCACCGCCAATGCAAAAGTACCTGTCCGAGCTACCCCCAAAAATTAATATTTTATACTTGTGGTGAATTTGAATAGTGAAGTGTTTCTACTCTGTGGTAAATCTGAACGAAGGTTTATACCTATAGAGATATTTTGATGTGTGTGAAGGGTTTATGCTTATACCTGTGATGAATTGGAATGGAGGTATACTTGTGATGAATTTGAATGGAACATAGAGGAGGTTTAAAATTTGAACAATGGTTTCATGCAATTGGTAACTCAAGTGAATAAGTTCCTTCTCTTACTTAGTTTATTTTATTTTCAATATGAGCACTTCACTACATATTCCAAAACCTCAACTTGTTAAGGGGAGGTATATCACAGTCTCCCTAGAGAGTCTTTATGAACATATAGAATCATTAGAGAAAATGAGAGTAGAGAGAGAAGTTAAACTTGAAATAAAGTTAGAGGTAATGCTTGATACCAAATTTAGATTGTTAGAAGACAATATTTAGATACAGATAAATAATATAAAATTAGGGTTCAAGACTCAGTTGCAGAAAATGGAGGGTAGAATACAAGAAATGGAAAAAACAAAAACAATCAACCCAAGGAGAGGTCAAAGCAAATATCAACATGAGAGATAGGATTAAAGAGCTAGAAGAAAAACTAACTAACAATTTAGCCCTAATTAGTTTGGAAAATAAATTGGATATCAAACCCATCAAAGAGGAAATGAATAAGCTAATCGATTTGGATCATGAGTGTAACAAAATAGCCTTGAACCTAATAATATTTGGTATAAAATAACAACAATACAAGGATACACTAGCAATAGTAAAACAAGAACTAAAAAATAAATCACAAATTGAAACAACTTACATCATAGAATCAAAGAGGTTGGGAAAAATAATCAAACATAAAAATAAGTTGATCCATGTTAAAGTAAGCTGTAATGACCATATATATGGAATACTCAATAAACATCCAAGCTTAAAAGGGTCAAGAATATTTATAAATGAAGACATTATTCTAGAAGATTACGCTGAATTAAGTAAGGAAGTTTAAAAGAAGCCAAGAAGGAAGGAAAATGGACAATAATTAGTAACCGAAAAACTATTGTTAGTGATAGAGACTAGAATGATAATAATAAATAGAAATTTAGGACAATTTTTTTTTCTAATGAATTCCAAGCAAAACCCTTACCTTCTTAAGGTCCGAAAGACCAATTTGGACTTAGTGGACATTAATCATCATCATCATCATAAAGGAAGTACACATTATTATTCATATACAATAATAATGAAAGCATTATAAATAAATAATAATAAATATCATTCAATAAATAACAAAGCAAATATAATATAAAAGATTGCATTGTGAGTATTTCAAAAATATTGAACATATCCCGAAATGATCTCACTAAGATCTAAACTAAGCTAAGGTGTACACATGGTTAGATATTTTTAAATAGAAACATGACACATAATCATTCTTGACTTTTTTTAAATCCAACTCAATGATTATCGTTGACTAAATAATTTTAAATTCTATTGGTTATTGAATTTCTAACTCAACAAGCAAGGTTTTTTTTATAAGGGTCATTTTAGCCCCAAATTTCTTTTAATGATCCCTGATATAATTTTGCAATGATGAAGAACACTTGCATTGAATGTTTAAAGGGTTAGTTAGAGAGACTCAATGTTACTACTCCCCTTTATCTCTAAGTTTTGAATGAGGCAACTTGGAGGGAGGGGGAGATCCACCCCCCACCTCTCTCATATTTAATGTGACTAGGTGGGTGGAATGGATGCCTTCCCCTCCTAGCATAAACAACGTTCTCCCTTATGTCCTTTAGGATAGGATTCCCACTCATGGAATGTGACATTGGGTTCCTTTTCCCTCCACCTTATATTTTAGGATCAAGCTACTCAAAGGAAGGAAGGCTCTAACATTCACCATAGTGTATGTGAGAGAATTCAAGTGTGGCTTAAGATGTAATAAAGTTTGACTTTAATCCTTGTATCCACTTGGTTATCCTTTAATGATATTGGTTATTTTAGGTTCAAGGAATATTTCCCTTGAAACAATAATTGGATTATGAATGGTGAGTTATATATGAAGGTGATGGACTCCACACCCCGTCTCTTGATAAATTGAAGCATTGATATGCAATAGGGATTTATGCTTCATTGTTCATGGTTTGTCATAAGCCCTATGCATAAGCCACCTCCTTGTTAGATATGTGTTCTATACTTTGCCCCAAAGTAGAATGTGCATCCTAATGTTGTAACTCTAGCATTTCAATCACTCATTCTATGAGTGATTCCTTAATTTTTTTTTTTTTAAGAAAAACGAGTTAAATTAGTTGAGGGGAGATGAATTGTAAAAAAATTGGCGTAAGAACAAATAAGAGGTTTCCAAGTGTCCATATTAGGCAAATAAAATGAAGTGCGGTTTTATAACACTTTTAAATAATGAAAATAGAAAAACTAATCAGGCGCTTAATCCGACGACAGAGGATGTATGTCAATAAATGACTGTAGTTCTTTGCAGGAGTTTGAAATCAAGGTGCGTTAACGAAATTTCAAAGTCCCACAACAACTTACCTCTGTCTATCCACGTGTTAACTCTTTATTGGTTGTGGGACTTTGAGATCGAGCTTCAAAACCATGATTTCAATCTCCCACAAATCACTTCTAGTTGTTTGCTTCATGAATAATCGCCATCTTGTCACCTTTTGGGTAATTATAAACATTAATTACATCAATGCATAAACACAAACAAGAAATTAAATGGTGATAACTGGTTTTTTTACACAGGTAACGAATAAACACTGTTTTATAGAAAGAAAAAGGAAAAATAAATTGTTGCATGCAATAAAATTCAATTGAATCAGAGTCAATATTTGAGTGGGATTTTCAAAGACAATAAGTTATGTCATCAAATGGTTAGATGTATTTCACAAAACCTTTTCCTTTAAAGCAATTTTTCGTTGAGAATGTTGAGGTAAGTATTTTTCAGAAAAAAATGGTAAAATTATCATACAAGGTTTTCTTCATTTTTGAAGTATGGCTCTTAAGAAAAGGGAATTAGCTTCCCAATAGCATGAATCAATAAATCCCTACTACAAACACTTTTTGACAAAGACCAAGATATTTTTGAAACCCAACTAACTTGGAAAATTACATAAGAAATTTAGAATTTAGTTTTTTTTGATATTTATTGATAATTTAGAGGATATTCCTACCTAGGAGTGTGGATTAGCATAGGATATAGTTCCAAAAATGTTTCATTTCCCTGAATTCGTTCATATGTATTCTCAATCTTATGACCCAATTCAGAGGGTTGTGAAGTTGTGAAGGCTGAATTTGTCAAGTTTTTATCTGACAACATCCATGAACAACTAATTCTTTTTCAATCATGAAAATATTTCAGATACCCATCATATTTAATATATCTTATTTTATATTACTAATGAAATCATTTTCAACTTTTGACATTAAATACAATTGATCAACATAAGAAATTATAATTAGTTTTTTAATGAACTCAAGTAGTGAAATATTGTGGTCAAAGGGATGGTTTCAAAATTTTAGTAGATAAATTTATGGCCATAGATTATACCCTGATATAGAATGAGTATCCTTAAAGAATTTTTCCCAAGTGAAAAATATTTCTTCAGTTAAGCGCACAATTGGAGTATGGATATTGATACATTTTTTAGGATTATACAATTTTAAGAGTTTATGGCTCATAGTTGAAACTTTACAATTTTTCTTACTCTTAGGATTTTTTCTTTAGAGTATATTAGGTAGAAGTTAAATTTAGATCATGTTCACTTTACTTCAAAAAATAAAAAAATATTCTTTTTTGTTTCCAACTAATTTTTTCTCTTTCATACTTAAAACTAGGGCATCATTTAATATAGTTGAAAATATGATGAAATCATTCCATTGTGAAGAGAACAAGTTTTGGCAATAGGATCCATGCCATTTGATTTATAACATGAGAATTGTAGTTAGTTCTCCACCATATATCCATCATGAATATGCAAGAATGGAAAGAGTAGAAAATGCATAGTCATGCACAAAAGTTCAACAAATATTACTAGGATAGGGAAGTGTCAACACAAGAGAAGAACACGAAAGTAGAAACAACTAAAGGAACTTTTACATCTTCAATGATCACAATTGAAGATTATCAACCAAATAAGGGAATGGAATTTGTAATGGAGACTCCACAGAAATCATAATTTCAAAGGAAGATGCCAAGAAAGGATGATTCAATGGAGGGAGATATACTTGAACCTCTGACTAAAAATATGAGAATAGATTGTAATTCTGAATATGAAGAAGAGTCTAGTAAGAAGCAACATTTAGGTAAATCCTTGCTTAAAAAATCAATAGTTCAATAAACCAAATTGCATCATCCAATGACCCCACACATAAATCCAAATGCAAAGTGATTCTAGGAGATGAAGTTTCAGAGGAAGTCACAATCTCAGAAGAAAAGGTTGATGTTTTTACAAAGATGAATTTAAATAAGAAGATGGCCAAGAAAACCCAAAAAATCCTACTTTCTCAGATCAATCATGAAGGACATGCACCACCTAGGTTATTATCATCAATTTATTATGAAAAGGGAACTATACATATGGTGATTTTGTATCCTAAAGTAGATAAGCATAAAAAAAATCTTAGGCCTCATGAGTATGAAACTACTAGAATGACTGTTGACCTAGATCAAATGCCACTAGAAGACAATATTGAATGACACAAATATACATGTAATATAATTTCCAAAGATTTGATACACAATAGGTAATATAATATTTAGAGAAAAAACTAATTACTTTAGGACAAGCTCTAAGAGATAAATATGTGATTTCATCTCTGGTTAAAGAAAAGGATAATGAAATTTAACTTCTCAAAGGAAGATTGAATTTGGTAATTACTGAGCATGTTCAAACTAATAAAATAGTTGAGTTAGAAAAAGAGAAAGATTAGTTGAAAAGTTAGGTGAAAATAATTTCAGGACAAAATATTAAATTGGGACAAATCCTTGATAGAGTCAATGGAGAAAAATAATATGCTCTATCATCAAATTTGTCTCTCAAAGCTACAATCCCCGATGTTGAAATGATATAAGAAGGTTTAGAAGCAAAGTATATTGAGAGGCTCAAAATTCAATTGACAATAATTTAGAAAGAATTAAAGGTTGTTGAAACAAGTGTTCAATGGAAGAATTTAGAAATGACAGAGTTACAAACAAATATTGATAAGCATAATTCAATTTTAGAAATTTATCATTCTAGCCTCGTTGACGAAAATAAAATCATAGCCTAGGAAAATCAAAGGATTATAGGGTTTGAGAAGATGTAAAAAGATTTTGAGAAAATAATTTCTACGAGGAAATATTTGATTGGAGAAAAACATTATGTTTGGGATCAAATTAAATTGATGACCCAAAAACTTAGAATCCATTTTAATATGCTTCAAGAAACATAAGATCTTGAAAGAGCAGTGAGAATTAGAGTTTCTAAAGCATCAGAGTGTCTTGGAGATAAAGTTCAGATTGCTGATGAAGTCATAAAATTCTTAAATAACAAAACTTGAAATAATTTGGAAGTTATAGAGATCAAAGACTCCTACATTTATTATGCATACAAGAATAATCCATGCTAAACATAGCCTGATAATGACAACTCAAAATAAATGTAATGCTATGCTTCAATTTGGCCAAGAGTTTAGAGGTAAATTTGTAGAAGCATTTGAACTTGGATTTCCACTTCCTGTAAATGTGTTGAACCTGCACATAATAGATCTATCTGGGAATTGACATACACAATTGCAGAGAAAATAGAAGAAAAGAGAAGCATGAGAGAAAGAATGGAAGAATTCTCATTAACCAAATGAATAATTGATAATTTACACATGAAATAATCTGTATAACTCAACCAATGCGCACTGGAGGAGAAGATAATGCACCATAGTGGTGGTTTAGAGTGATCTAGACACACACCAACAGTTACAAGAGTAAACTGCCACCTAGTATAGTCTCTCGGGCAGTTATGGGAGTGAACTATTGTTGGATTACTAAGAGGGGGGGGGGGGGGGTGAATCAATAATAGATAAATCTAATCCCTTTTAACCATATAATGCAAGTGTTATATCAATGTAGCATGGTCATCCAATATTTGCACGATAAATAAACAATGAACAAATGAACATTCAAACACATAAACAATACAATGTTTTCATTGGAAACCCAAAGGAGAAAACCACAAAATGAGTTTTGAATCAATAATAGATAAATCTAATCCCTTTTAACCATATAATGCAAGTGTTATATCAATGTAGCATCGTCATCCAATATTTGCACAGTAAATAAACAATGAACAAATGAACATTCAAACACATAAACAATACACCAATGTTTTTACGTGGAAACCCAAAGAGGGAGAAAACCACATAATGATTTTTCTTATATGTCTTGAAGAATTAAATTCATTGGAAGCGCCAACTTCCTTTTTTTTTCCAGTTGCAACTGGAAGGAGGCTCCAACCCCCTAGTTTCTCAGGCTACAACCTGTGGGAAGCTCCAACTCCCTAATTCTCTGGCTACAACCAGAAGGAGGCTACAACCCCCTATGTTCTCCAGCTACAACCGGAAGGTGGATACAACCACCTGTCCTTGCTCTATCCAAATGCCTTGATGTATAAGTAGAATGATGGAACCACTGTCACACTATCACTGTGAGATATACTACTGCAAACCTGTACCAATCAACCTGCACCAAACAACCTGTACCAATAACCTAAGCCATGCATCAACCTGTACCTCAACCTGTAATCAAACTGTACCATAAACAAGTACATCAACCATGTACCAAGTACGTATCAATCATGTAACAACTAATCATCAACTATGACTCATCAATATTTACCAACATCATCAACTATACACCTCATGTATGTGCCAACCCATCAACTACTTCTCTCAACCTTGTACCCAACATGTACCTCAACTAAAATCCCTCATCAATTTCATCATCCAAATATGATTTGTAACTTTGTAATAGAACTGGTGTATATGATCACATACCTGCAAACCTTCCTTAACTTTAACAACAAGNCTTTTAACCATATAATGCAAGTGTTATATCAATGTAGCATCGTCATCCAATATTTGCACAGTAAATAAACAATGAACAAATGAACATTCAAACACATAAACAATACACCAATGTTTTTACGTGGAAACCCAAAGAGGGAGAAAACCACATAATGATTTTTCTTATATGTCTTGAAGAATTAAATTCATTGGAAGCGCCAACTTCCTTTTTTTTTCCAGTTGCAACTGGAAGGAGGCTCCAACCCCCTAGTTTCTCAGGCTACAACCTGTGGGAAGCTCCAACTCCCTAATTCTCTGGCTACAACCAGAAGGAGGCTACAACCCCCTATGTTCTCCAGCTACAACCGGAAGGTGGATACAACCACCTGTCCTTGCTCTATCCAAATGCCTTGATGTATAAGTAGAATGATGGAACCACTGTCACACTATCACTGTGAGATATACTACTGCAAACCTGTACCAATCAACCTGCACCAAACAACCTGTACCAATAACCTAAGCCATGCATCAACCTGTACCTCAACCTGTAATCAAACTGTACCATAAACAAGTACATCAACCATGTACCAAGTACGTATCAATCATGTAACAACTAATCATCAACTATGACTCATCAATATTTACCAACATCATCAACTATACACCTCATGTATGTGCCAACCCATCAACTACTTCTCTCAACCTTGTACCCAACATGTACCTCAACTAAAATCCCTCATCAATTTCATCATCCAAATATGATTTGTAACTTTGTAATAGAACTGGTGTATATGATCACATACCTGCAAACCTTCCTTAACTTTAACAACAAGAGACTAGCATTTTCATCAAACTTTACTTTAGTCTCACAAGGCTAATTTTGGATTAGTCAACAACCCTAACTTGAAATAATCATAACTATGTACCTGTAATGAATAAAGATCTGAAAATAGTACACAATTTTCTTCAGTGCGTTTTATGAAATTCCTCCAGGTGTCACTACTTGGAACCTCTCAGAAAATGAGTTATAGCAAAAATGACATACCTTGTTGAATTCTGGCTTATTCTAGAGAACAAACTTGTAGAGCGTGCCCCACATGAAATATTTGTTGTATGGATTTGAAAATGGTACACAAAATAATACAGAATGTACTCTAACCAACACATTTGGTCTTACTGAATTTGGATCTGTTATGAAGAAGTTATGTTGTTTTTACCCAAAACACCTGTTTTAGACTAGTTTTAGGACTAGCCACAAACCCTATTTTCCACAGAGTGTAACTCCAAAAGTACAACGACCCACAAGCTAAAATTCATACCACAACTATTTGGATATGTTTTCTCAATGGCCTCCCAATTTCACGGTCTGAATCATTCTAGAAAAAAAATTATTGCGAAAATGGTGAGATGACCTGTAAATAACATACCTTAGAAAGTATCATTAAAAGAATTTATCCTCCCTTGAATTTCAACCTTCTTTAATTCACCTTCCCTCTGAAATTCGGCTTAGATATCATTTGGTTACCTTAGTCACCTATAGATATTCAATATGCTCAAGTGTCATTAAAATGAGAGAGCCTTGCCTCTTATTTATACTATCCAAGTAGCTTCCTTAGAAGCATCTTCTAGGCCACTTTGTCCAAATAGCCACTTTGTCCAACTTTGTCCAATTTGCCACTTGTCCATGTATCCAATATCCATTTGACCACTTAACCCATTTTCTTCATTTTAGGGTTAAACTTCTTATAACCACTTTCCATAATTAGAAAGTTCTCCATTTACTTTATTATTTAAATAATCCTTCTTGACTTTGTCAATTCACTTTATTATTTAAATAATCCTCTTTGACTTTGTCACTTCACTTTATTATTTAAATAATTTCTTATTTTCAAGCACTTTGACTTCTTTGATCTTTTGGGGGTTTCAAGCCAATCATATGAGGGTCCTTCAACTTCGTAAGGTCATAAATCTCAAACCGTGAGGAGTTATGTGAAGTTCCACATACCATCGGAAATGTCATGACATTTACTATCCATCTAGAATAGTCTTACCTGCAAATATATCAAAACACATACCATTATACATCAAACAAAATTGGTTCCATTACAAAATCCTTTGTGCTACCTAAATTCTCTACCAGACTTTCTTCAAGGGTTGACATCAATGACAACCAACCCAATTAATCAACAATCTCCCCCTTTGGCATTGATGGAAACACTATGATGCAATAATGAAATCGTATCACTCATGCTCCCCTTGAAACCATGCCTGCATCTATGTGACCAACACTCCCTCTGGAACCATGCCTCTGTCCTATGCATCTGATAAATATCCCCTCATTTGTCATCAATGGAAAATGTATTTTTCCATTCGGGTCTGCTCCCCCTAACTGACTTGTCTGATCTCCCAAACTGAACTATCCTCTTTATGGTGCTTCCTCGTGTACATCTAAGACACATAAGATAAGCATTCAAAAGCATTCATTTTGGAATAGAGATAACTCCAAGTCTCTGGCGAAGATACTCAAATGCTTCCCGTGGAAGAGGTTTTGTAAATATGTCTGCCACTTGTTCTTTTGTGCCCACATATTCAACTTTGATGTTCTTTTCTACAACCTGTTCCCGTAGAAAGTGATACTTGATTAGAATGTGCTTCATCTTGGAGTGAATCAATGGGTTATTTGAGATACTAATGGCGCTTGTATTATCACAATAGATTGGAATGAGCTCATCATACTCAACCTGTATATCTGTCAGATTTTGTTTCATCCATAGAACCTGTGTACAACATGTTACTGCTGCAATATACTCTGCTGTAGATAAAGATACTGATGATTGTTTCTTTCTTAGCCATGATACTGAACACTCACCCAAGTAGAACACTGCTCCACTGGTGCTTCGTCGATCATCAATGAAACCTACCCAATCTGCATCTGTGTAGGAAATAAGTGATAGATTCTTTCCTTTTGGATACCATAATCTAAACTCCTCTGTTCCTTTGAGATATCTGAAAATCCTCTTCACTGCTAATACATGCGATTCCTTTGGTGCTGCTTGAAATCGTGCCACCTATCTAACTTCCTGCATTACATTTGGTCTGGATGCTGTCACATATAGTAGGCTACCAATCATTGACTTGTATTGCCTCTGATATGTATACTTTGAATCATCGTCTTTGCTCAACTTGCAACTCATTTGCATGGGAGTGATAATTGGTTTGCAATCTTCCATTTCGAACCTCTTTAGCATTTCTCTAATATACTTGGTTTGAGAAATAAAAATTCCTTGGTTGCTTTGACGTATCTGAAGATCCAAAAAGAAGGATAGTTCTCCAAGTAATGACATTTCAAATTCATTTTGCATGTCCTTTGCAAATTTCTGGCTTAACCTGTCATCAGTACTTCCAAAAATAATATCATCAACATAAAGTTCAATTAATAAAATACTATCTTGAGTTACCTTGATGTAGAGGTTGCTGTCTGCACTTCCTTTTTTGAACCCTTCCTGCTGTAGATATTTATCCAGTCTAGAGTACCATGCTCTAGGAGCCTGTTTTAGACCACACAAGGCCTTCTTTAATTTACATACATAATCTTCATTCTATGACAACTGAAATCCTTCTGGTTGTTCAATGTAGACTTCTTCTTCAAGTTCCCCATTTAGAAAAACTGATTTTACGTCCATCTGATACACTTTAATATTTTTGGAGCATACATAAGCTAAAAGCAATCAGATTGCTTCCATTCTGACGACTGTGGAAAATGTCTCTTCAAAGTTGATTCCTTCAACCTATGCATATCCTTTACATACCAATATAGCTTTGTTCCTTGTAACCTGTCCATATTCATTCAATTTATTCCTGTATACCCACTTTGTGCCGATCACATTCTTATCCTTTAGTCTTAGAACCAATTCCCAAGTGTCATTTTTCTCTATTTGATCCAATTCTTCATCCATGGCCTTATTCCAAAATTCATCCTTGATGACCTCTTCAAAACATGTTGGTTCAATCGTAGATGAGAGTGTTAGGTGCGTTTGTTTTGGTGAACACATTCTTCTTCTAGTCTGAACTCCTGCATCTTTGTTTCCGATAATATGATATGAAGGATGATTCTTTTGTACTCGTCTGCTAGGTGTATTTGGAGGCACTTGTTGAACTTGCTCTTCTTCTTTTGTTGGATCCTCTTCATCTTCCCCTTCTACTTGTTTTTCATCTTTTGTTTCTTTTTCGTAAAGCTGTTCCATTGATTCATTTTCTTCTTCCTTTAATTCTTGTCTACCTGTTTCATCGGTTGTTACGTTG
>SNQJ01S0071143.1:49811-85173 GCA_010110895.2 Picea sitchensis
GTGTTTTATTTTCTTATTTAGAATTTCTACTTGTTTCCTTGTTTTATGCATTTTTCAGTCTCAATTACTGTACATGCCAATTGTAATTTGATTATCTAATTCGTCTTTCTTTAAATTGTAGATTGCTTATAGGAGCTGGTTATTTATCATGTTGTGTTTCTTATTTCTTAGCAATGAATTGTCCTGCAGGATACTAACTTATATAGTATATTGAAGTCTTAATTTGGTTTTGGCATTTAAAACAAAGTATTACCTAGATAGAGGATTAGTGTAAACAAGGTTTTAATTTAGGATTGTTTGCAAGCTTCGATGGATTAATAGTTGCAAGTTTTATTAGTTGTAATCAAGCTAAATTTAATTACTAGTTCAGTTAAGTCTTCATAGATCTATTTTGTTCATTAATCTTTCTTTAGTATGTTAGGATAGAAATATATTATGGGGTTATGTTTTCTAAAAAGCATTCTAGTTTTGAAATCTCAGTTTTAATGATAGGATTAGTTCAATTTAGATTATAAAATCTCAGTTATGGATTTGAATTGCAATTTTTATTAGAAGAGTGGATTTGAATTAAGATTTTTAATCACGAGTTCATGAGTTTGTAAATTTTCTTGAATTAGTATAAGAGTGTTTTTAATTGTTGATGATTGATGCATGAATTTTAGAGATCACATGGATTTCCAAGATACTTAGTGTTGTTTCTATGATGACAAAGCTTTCCTTAGATTGTTTGATTCACACTTTCCATTTCTATGTAGAAGTCATCATTGAATTAATCCCTCTTGAACTGTCACTAATAGTCAGATGCCATCGTGATGTCATTCGACACCAAAGACATAATCATCATGTTTGAATTCTCTCTTTCTGTTATTGCAAATTAGGAGTATTTTTGATTAATTAGAATCTGAATACAGTCGTGATGCTTTTTTATTAAGTAGGTTAAGATTTCTCCTTTGAAAAATAGAAATGATTATGAGTTCTTTTTAAGAATAGAGTTCACTTGTCAGAATAGTCTTGATAAATTAGTTGTCTACTTGCTTATTTGCTTAACGATAAAAAAATCAAAAGTAATTTACTTGTTGTTTATTAGGTTGAATAGATTAACTTGTTTAAAATAGGTTATGATTTTTTGTTTTATAAATAATCCATCAATTGATTGTTTGAATCTGCTTAGGGTAAATAGCTCAAGCTCATTAATAGGATTTGCTAATTGATAAAGATGAAAAGAGTCATCTCTTAAGTAGATTGATCCTTAGGTAGACCATCCCCTTAGTTAAACAATACTTCCATTAGCTTTTCTGCCTTGGCTCATACAGTGCCACAACTCTAATTTTACTTACCCCGGGTTGAAAATTTAATTGAGGGATTTAGTGCATATAGAATACCTGTCATTTTTGGCGCCGTTGCCAGGGAGTTGTCTTAAGGTAGGAAATAGTCAGGAAGTAGAATATTTATGAACCTTATAATTAGTTTGGTGGCGGGGGAACTTTAAGATGAGAGGTAAGAACCTGCGCATCTGTTATAGTAGATTCCCCCAAACCCAATGGTAGTTTTTTTTCTTTGCTTTCATGAAAAAACCTAGGGACCCAAAGGGCAGTTACATTAAAACCAAACCAAACCTTTTGACCAAGGTTCCTTCTAACCTTTTTGGAGGAAGGAACACTCCACCCATAAAATCCCCAGATCGATACCAAAAAGTAGGGGTTATCTCAACCCAAAGAGCTAAAGCAGTCTCTGAAGAGACCAAAATAGGGAGCACTATAGAGCAGAAAATTGAAGCATCAATAGTAGTGGGACATGAGGCAAGACCACTCGAGCCTTCATTAGAACCAGCCAACACAACTTTTGTTTTTTCACCATCATCAGGGGACCCTAACTTTATAGACATCATTGACCCTGAACAGGTGAATACTTTGTTTGATAGTTCAACCAATATAATTGTTTCCCAAGCCAAAAGATAAACTTTGGCACCAATAGTTTCAACTGGCTTGATTAAAGTCCCAGACATCCAAACAGTAGAAAGACCTTCCCATCGAAGGGATGCCTTTCCTAGAAAAGAACCTTGGGATACTTTGTTATCTTCAAGGATAAAACCATTTAGGTACTCTCTCTTTGGAAACCAAACCAATATGGATGATCAGGAGGATCACAACCGTGTAAGACATCAGGAGGGTGAAGAAGTTGGAAACCAAACCAAAACCACCTTCCGGTTTCCAATTTTGGATACCACACAAAATGTCAATATGAATAACATTCCACTCTTGAAATTTCCCACCTTTTATGGTAAAATAAGTGAAGACACAGATACCTTCCTATTTGAGTTAGACATCTTGTGTAGGAGTACAATTACTTACAAGATTCCCAGAAACTAAAGAAATTTCTTGCCACCCTCAAGGATTCCACACTAAGATGGTTCATGGGGTTGGGAGAGTCCAATATTAGGTCTTGTGAAGGAATGAAAGATATATTTCTTGAAAAATACCAAGACTACTTCAAGTCCAAGGATTCTCGTAATGATATTTTCAAAATCCAAAAGTTAGAGGACGAGAATCTCGAGGATTATATGGAACGATTTGCATATATGTCACAGAAATCAAAGTACCATGACCTTCCAGATGATGTAGTTAGGGCTCTTTTCCTTAAAGGTATTTTGTAAGAATACCTAGAGACACTTAATCTGATGGCATCAGGTGACATCTCCCATAAACCATTTGCTAAAATCTGTGAAATGTGTAGGAATTACTCAAGGAGTAGAGCCAAAACGGGGAAGAGTGTTTAGGATCCTTATAGTAGAAACCTAAAAGCAGTTAGTTCAGGTGGTATCACAAGAATAGAGATAGGGAACCTCCTAGAGAACTTCAAAACATATATCTTAAGTACAATAGGTTCTGAGTTGGACACCCTAAATATTAAAAAGAAAAAGGAGGAGGAGAATGCAACAATGCACATATTTTTCCCAAGATGCAGTAGGAGGAATTCCTCAAGGAAATGCCCCTTAGATAATATTTCAGTTTGTGGCTTCTTCACTGAGGACCACCCAAGTGAAAAGTGCCCATCATTTCCCGCTTTTTTATCCATCTACAGAAGTGGGGATCCTGGGGAATCATCTTATGCACCTAGGAGGCCATGGCATCCTAGGAGTCATCCTACATACCTGGATCTACAACCTCAAGTTCCACCTTATTATCAACAACCACAACAATGGAACTCACCGAGTTGGAAAAACTAGTCTACATAGTATCACCATCCTTGGCTACAAGGATGGAGAGGAGGACATACCCATGGAAACCCTCAATCTCCACCTATCCCTATGCCCACTCATCCTTACCCCCAGTTTCCATCGAACACCCCACAAATTTTGCCAGGTTTTGTTCCCCCACCTTTACCTCCTATTCCACAACAACCACATCAATACCAGAATGCAAGCTCCCTAAGACCGACATTATTACCGACACAACCAGTGCCCAACCCCAATAAAAAACCCACTCAACCTCTTCACAATGTTGATATGCAAGCCTTTCTGACATATGTTATTTCTCCTGTTCCATTGCAGAAGATTCAACTAAGGTTGGGAAAAGTTCTGGATAGGAAGAGGCCTTCAGTAGTCATCCAGGAAGAAGAAGAAGATGAAACCCCCAAACAGCCCAGTGATGACACTAAGTGGGAAGATGTTATCATTCCTAAAGACCAGGAACCCAAGATTTCCCAAAATGAACCTTCACAAATTACAAAGGCCCCTCCTTATCCAGAAATATTAGTGATTGAGAAACCTACCACTCGACCAGAATTTGACATTTTGAATGAATTGAAGAATATCTGTGTCAAAATTCCCTTGCTACAAGCCATAAAGGACATTCCAATTTACAGTAAGGTGGTCAATGAATTGTGTATTAAGAAGCCAGATAGGAAGCAAAAGGATCCTCCAATGATACATTTAATAGGAGAACTCTCTGAGTACATATCATAGAAGCCTAGGGTCACAAAATATGGGAACCCAATAGTAACAATAACCATTAATAAGGTTCCTATCAGAAACACTCTCATATACCTCGGGGCAGCCATCAATGTTATGAATGTTACTACCTTGGAGGAATTACAGTTAAAACCTATTCTTAGACCTACCCAAACTATTTTGGAATTAGCAGATAAGACAAAGGTTATACCTAAAGGAATCTTGGATGATATAATAGTTACATTAGCCTCATGGGAGTACCCAATAGAATTTCTTGTCATTCATTCAAAGGATCCTACCAAAGGGCATTTCGTTATTTTGGGAAGACCTTGGTTGGCCACAACCAATGCATTTATTGGTTGTAGAGAATGTGAAATGACCATCCCAAATGGACTGTCTATATAGAATCTCACCATATACCCACCAGCTCAACCTATCATGTAAAATCTATGGTGACTTGAATGTCCATACAAGAATGAGGACTAGGAAGAACCCATTTTTCCAAGTGATCATTCCTGAGCACTTCAGGAGAAAACAATGAAAAATGTGCTAAACCAATTTATTTATGCTATCACGTGTATTGATTTTCCACAATCTTTTCACCAATTTGAGTACATGTTTGGGGAATAATTTCAGGAACAGTTGGACCCATCAACTTTGTCTTCGACATGTTTTTTTTTGAGATAGATGAGTCTGCCACATCTTATACCATGCCCTATGATATTAGTCTAGGGAAATTTCTACATATAAATTCCGGACTAGATGCAGACCAACAAAATCAATTAGTAAATGTACTTAAAGAAAAATCAGGGGCATTCACCTAGGAATACACCGATATGAAGTGTATACACCCTGACACATGCATTCATCACATATATACCCATGCATAAGTAACACCTGTTAGGCAACCCCAGAGAAGGATGAACCCAACTCTCAAGGATATAGTAAAAGAGGAGATACAAAAATTATTGAATGTCGGATTTATTTATCCCATCTCCAACAATAAATGGGTATCCCCGCTTGTAGTGGTTCAGAATAAAGTAACTGGGAAATGGAAAATTTGTGTCGATTTCTGGGAGCTTAACAAGGCCACTCTAAAGGATTATTTTCCTCTTCCTTTCATTAACCAAGTCTTGGATACCCTGTCAGGAAAGAAATACTTCTCCTTGCTAGATGGATATAGAGGGTACAACCGAATTCTCATGGCACCTGAGGATCAGGACAAGACTACCTTCACTTATCCTTGGGGAACCTATGCCTATAGGGTATTATCAATTGGTTTGTGTAATGCTCCTACCACATTTCAATGAGCAGTACTCAAGATATTTGCTGATCTTATTCATGATTGTGTCGAGATATACATGGATGAATTTACAGTATATGGAAATACTTACCAGGAATCCCTAGATAATTTAGAAAAATTCCTTATCAGATGTCAAGAAATGAACCTATCCTTAAGTCATGTAAAATGTAAAATGTTGTTGACTAAAGGAGTGGTCTTAGGACATCACGTTTCATTTGAAGAGATTAAAGTCGATCCTTCTAATATTGAAATAATCGCCAAACTTCCACCCCCCAAGACTCAAAAAGAGGTAAGAAGATTTCTTTGACATGCCGGATACTACCAACGATTTATTGAAAATTTCACAAAGATTGTTGCACCCATGTTTGGATTGTTAATAAAAGATGTTTATTTTCTTTGGACTGATCAGTGTCAAACCTCCTTTGAAACTCTGGAAGGTAAGTTATCTGTGGCACCAGTTCTTAAGGGGCTCAATTGGGCCCTTCCATTTCACATATCCACTGATGCCTATGATACTACAATAGGAGGAGTATTAGGGAAGAAAGAAGACCATAAGTCCTATGCCATTTATTTTGTAAGTAAGAACTTGTCCCCTACTGAGTTAAACTATACAGTTATCGAAAAGGAATTCTTGGCAGTGGTCCATGCCATCAATAAATTTCTCCATTACATCATAGGATACGAAGTATTTGTACATACAAATCACTCTTCCATTAGATTTCTTATGAATAAACACATTACCAATGGCCGAGTGACTAGGTGGATCCTTTTATTGCAAGAGTTCAATATCAATGTCCTTGACCGACCCGGAAAGGAGAATTTGGTAGCTGATTTTCTTTCACGCATAAAACATGAGGGTGATGATATTCCCATTGATGATAGTTTCCCAGATGAGCATTTTTTTCCCTCTCGGTAAATACTCCATGTTTTGTAGACATGGCAAATTATTTGACTACTAGGAAGTTACCATCCCATTTTTCACCTCATGAAAAGTGTAGAATTATCACGCAAAGTGATAACTACTCTTGGGTTGTCCATGACCTTTTTCGTATTGGTACAGACTTGATTATTTGTAGATGTGTCCGAGAAGATGACATACCAGAAATTCTATGAAGTTGTCATGATGGACCATGTGGTGGTCATTTTTTCGATAAACGTACAACATATAAGGCGTTACATTCAGGTTACTATTGGCCTAGCATTTTTAAGGATGCTGCCAAATATGTGAGGAGTTGCAATAGATGTCAAATGATAGGAAGACCCACATCAACTGACAAAATTCCCTTGCGTGCCCAAGTTATGATAGAACCTTCTGAGAAATGGGCCCTTGACTTTGTAGGACCAATTTCACCCATGTCTCACAAGAAGAATTATATTTTGGTTTGTACAGATTATGTCACCAAGTGGGTAGAAGCAAAATACCTATTTAGGGCTACCGAAAAATATGTTGTTGAATTCATTTATGAAGACATCTTTATCCGCTTTGGTGTTCCTCGTGAAATTGTTATAGACCAAGGCACCCAATTCACTTCCAAGTTGATGAGAGAATTAACGGAGAAATATGGGATCAAGCACTGCAAATCTTCTCCATATCACCCATAAGCTAATGGTCAGGTAGAGTCCACAAACAAAGTTATGGAAGCTATCTTAACCAAGACTGTTCAATTACACCATTGGGATTGGGATGATAGGCTTCCAGAGTCTTTGTGGGCATATCAGACCACCTGGAGAAACACCACTGGGCATACCCCTTACGAGTTAGTGTATGGAAAACACGTACTTCTACCAATAGAATTCCAAGTAAGGACTTTCCGTATTTCCACACAGTTCGGATTAAACTTAGATGAGGCACAAAAACAATGGGCCCTACAATTAAACGATTTGGATGAGATTAGGAAAGATGCTATCCAACGAACAATATTAGTTCAAACCTAGAGGAGCAAGTGTCATGACAAGTTTATTAAGAAGAAACACTTCCAACCTGGTGATTGGGATTTGTTGTTTGACTGCTGATTTAAATCTTTCAAAGGAAAACTTACCACTTGATGGTTGGGTCCTTATGAGGTAGTCACCGTGTATGATAATGGGGTTGTTAAAATCAAAACAATTGATGATGGACAAGTATCTTTCATAGTGAATGGACACCGATTCAAACTTTATCACAGACCCATTTCCAAAGAATATTTTCTACATGTCATGTCAACTGACAAGGCATTGGCCTTAGTAGATGGGGACGTTTCCCCCTGTTCTTGAATTTTTTTCTAAATTTCGACTGTACATATGTAAATAATTTGAATTACGTTGACAAACAATTCTAGAGATTTCTGCAGGTATTTATTTCACCACGAGTAGACAATTTCAAGGAGACAAAAAGGGAAGTATTTTCCTTAAAAAACATTGCTATATTTGAATCTTGTTGTCTGCTAAGCATCAATTGAATAATGACTTGCTGTAATTAGCCATATTTTTGCAAAGATTTCTATCTTATTTTTCTCAAGGCATCTTTAATGGCAATTTCTCTTAACCTCCACCACTAGAGGATATAAGGAAGTGATACCTTGACTATCAAACTTAAAGGTTACTCGTACAATTTCCCCAAGAACCTTGAGTAAGTGAGTAAAGTATCTTTATTAAAGAGTAACAAGGAGGTATGATTAGCAATTAGCCTTGGAAACATCACTATAACTTAAAAAAAGAAGAAAGTGAGTTGAGCCTAAAGATACCTTTATGTTCTTTCCCAATGGTACCATCCACTACACACTAAAAATGCTTGATTATACAATACAGTTAAATAGTCTATGTCTGCTTAAGTACCCCTTACATTAGGACAATCTCTAAGGAATACATAAAGGAGAGCCATCCTCTAACATAAATACCATCCCAATCTAAAAAAAATAAAAAATAAAAGAGAAAAGTTTTTCAGAGCTGTCTCCCCATCTTCTTGAAAAAAACAATCTTTGTATTAAAATCTTAAAAGATGGTGGACCAATATTTGAGGGTGTAAGAGGATAACCCGTCGGGATACCGAACAAGTCTGCTGGCAGTGGGTATCGGCCTATGGTATGACTAGGTAAACTCGTCGGAGTACTGAACAAGCTTGCTGGTAGCGAGGCATTCTACCTATTGAGGATGATAATTTGAAAAAAAAATAATAAATAAAATTCCTAAATCTTAAACTTGTCCTGATGTATGACATTACTTGTATACAAAGATGTAAATAAGTATGTATGGTTAAGCTAAGGTCAATGAAATCCATAAATATTTCATTGGGAACTAACTTTAATACTATCCTAACACTCTCTCACCTACCTCTTGTTAACTATACGTAGGATGTTCTATCCTATAGGTGGGGCCATATTCTAACTGTCTCGTCAGACTGATGTGTGAAATTTATCTCTACACTTAACAAGCTTTAAATCTTAGGCTATTGAGAGAATTGACTGGTTCCTTATATTTTTTATTGTGAGGTGTCACAATACTTAGGAGTGGGGGAGGGGTTTCATGAGCTGAAAAATGATAAACACCGCATCTATATTATAATACATGAGAAGAAGAAGTAGAATGTTTGTAAAAATTTTGTATATCGCTTTCATGATATTTTGGGATATTATATCAACAATTATTTTTATTGAAATGCTAAATTATATACCACTGACATCACTATGTGTTATAAGCCTGTTGTACATTTCTTCGAAAGACCGCTTAATTGGTTCTTTGTGTCATTTAAAGACTGTTAAAATATTCACTACAGATTTGTGTTACACTCCTATGGACAGAGGAACATATTGTTTTATAGTGTACACGAACGATGACAAGGAAATTAACAATGGATCATTCTATTCACACTTATCCAATCTATTCTCTTGTTCACCATGACTGTCAGAAGTTGCCCAAGCTGAGTGCTATGGGTAAACATCCATTACAATGAGAACAAATTCCATTTGCAGAAGAGTACCATATGAAGTGCCATATGGAGTTCCATTTGGAATACCGGATGGGGTGCCATCTGGATGACTGGATGAAGCACCATATGAAGGATCAGATGAGGTGTGTACATACTGTAAGTGACCACAATTACAGGTAAAAAATGGATTTTTCGAATCAATACGCCTATTCACTGGTAAGATGAGATAAATTAAATGGCATATCATTAAAATTTGCATTTGACAATTAAATTAAACAATTTTAATGCATTTTTATGATAAAATGTCCAAGTTGAAGACTTGGACATTGATATAATTCTCACATGATTACAATTGCCTCCAAAGAACACCCTTCGAAATTCAAATTCGGCGCAATCATAATCACACATGGAAATCGTGTGTCATGAATTCGCTCACAAATTCAACCGTTTCCACCTTGAGCGCATTAAAAATCGGGGGTTTAGATCCAATTTCCATTTCACTCATCCCTTATTTCTGTGTCGTGCTCACCCTCTGCCCAATTTGATCCCTCTGCTAATCCTCCGCACTGCAACCATGCCTAAACGCTATGATCCTTCCTTCTATGCCGATTTCCTGGCCATTCCCAAATTTGTAGAGTGTAGGGAGATTTTCCTTCACGCAGGGTGGGGACCATTCTTGGCCTGTCTATAGGGCCATGATGATGGCATCTCACTGCAATTCACTCTCGGTTTCGATGGGAGGATGGTGCACATAGGGTCTTTGGCTTTCTTGGTCTCCAAAGAGTCAATTTCCTCAGCCACGAAATTGCCACGTGTTGGAGATTGTTGGTTCAAACACCATCAATTGCCACGACCAAGCTACAACATAGTTTTCAAGCCTGAATTTCAAAATGTTTCTGGAACTAAAGGGTAATCCAAAGAATGGATTAAGGATGAGTTGATTAATCCTTTGATCATCATTACCAGGATTATCACTTGTGAAGGTAGATACTCTGTCTTCAAAGCTTGCCATTTTCGTCTGTTAGTTCATTTCCATTTTAATAAGCCCCTGAATTTTCCTTTCTACTTCTTGAAAAGTATTGAGAAAATGTCTTCCCAAGTACGAAAAAGTGTGGCCAATCCTCATAACATTCTATTCCACCACGACCTCATCAAATTCCTTGTCATAACCAAGTTGAAAAAACAGGACAAGACATGGGATGAATTCCTCTATCAATTCTCAAACCCCCATCTCATAGTCAAGACCAGCAAGAAATCAATTGATTTAGGGATTGCTACTCCATATAATCCTCATTCTCCAAAGACTTCAAACCCTCCCACTCAAACTATCTCTCTGTATGAACAAAAGACCAAGAAAATTGTCGATTCGCCTGCAGCCTCATCGGGCAAGAAAACTAAAAATCCTACTGATAATTCTCCATTTCTCTCAACACCTATTGATCCTCAACCCAAGAAGTTATAAGAGGAAATTCAACAATATCTCCCTTTAATCCTTATGAATAGAAGATGAGCCAATCGGTTCAAAGGGGAATCTTTTCGAAGAAGTACCTGAAGTGCAAGTGGAAAGCCTAATGTAAAACCCCCAAGCACTTCAGATCCTATCCAAGTGTCTTTCGATCATGAAACCCCCATAAAAGACTCAGGGAATTTTATGCAGAAGAGTGTGAGCCTGATAGAGAAGTAAAATCTAAACCTATTCCCTCTCACAAGCACTCTGTTACTCCTACCTCCCAGATGCCTACATCAACTTCCAAAGTTGATAGACCTTATACATTCATCAAGGGATCCAATCCCTCTTTTGAAACATCTGATCATACCCTAATTATTGAAAAGTTACAACAAGAAAATGCTTAGTTTCTTCAACATTTGGAAGAGAGAAAGACTATGGATAGTCATCTCCATCATCACAATGCGGTATTGCAAGAAAAAGTAAATTCTCTCCAACAATTGGTTGATCAAATGACCAATGCCAATCACAGCCTCCAGAAACAATTGAAATATCCTAAAAGGCCCAAGACAAAGTCTCCATGACAAGAGGGAGAAGCTTCTAAAGCTAATCCACCCCCTCCTTCGCAAGTCTAGTCATGTTGGGTAATTCATTTTTGTTTGCAGTGGGACCTACAAATCCTTAGGCATGGGGGTAATGTTGGGTTCGTATTTTGACTATTTTATTGAGATGATCGAATCCTTTTTGCACCGATATTATATATGTTATTCTTCATATTGGCCATTTTGAAGGAGTTTCAAAGGTTTTTATATCGATTCATCATGGATTCATAGCAGGTATGTGTAATTGATGTTTTTACAATGATTTTGAGCTCAATTCAGTTCAGTTCAATGTTTACAAAGATTTAATGCATGGTTTGTGTGTAACAGGGAAAAATCGCGGCCCAATCCTCCATCTGGTGCCTCGTCCAACACTTCATATAGCACCCCATCTAGTACGCGATCCAACACTCTATCTGGCACACGATCTAGCACTCAGAGTGCATTGGAGCTGGTGGTTGGTACATTGGTGGCCTGTTATGGACAAATCAATGATATGGGTTTTGTTCCCCCTCATGGCCTCCAACTATAGAGATCGATACACCTCATTTTGGGAGGTTATGTTGATCGTTGAGTGGATCACGGATTTTCTAGAAGATGAAGCTGTTAGAAGCTCATTTAATGAATTTGCCAATTTTCGAGGAGGTTGACCCTTCCAGTGGTCGACCTCTCGAACTATAATTTACCTATAAATACCACTATCAGTGGAAATACCACATACAAAATTTTTAAAGAAGACTTTTATTGTGTAATTCAAACATTTCTCTGCAAACTTGTGTTCCAGACTTTGTTTTTAATTAATGACACAATTGCATTGAGTTAAGCCTGCATTTTGTTGTTGGAGAGTAGCCATGACCTGTTGGGGGGCCCACCAGTGGTCTGGATGATTGTATAGATATATATATCGTGTGTTTTATTTTCTTAGTTAGAATTTCTACTTGTTTCCTTGTTTTATGCATTTTTCAGTTTCAATTACTGTACATGCCAATTGTATTTTGATTATCTAATTCGTCTTTCTTTAAATCATAGATTGCTTATAGGAACTTGGTATTTATCATGTTGTGTTTCTTATTTCTTAGCAATGAATTGTCCTGCAGGATACTAACTTAGATAGTATATTGAAGTCTTAATTTGGTTTTTGAAATTAAAACATAGTATTACTTAGACAGAGGATTAGTGTAAACAAAGTTTTAATTTAGGATCGTTTGCAAGCTTCAATGGATTAATAGTTGCAAGTTTTATTAGTTGTAATCAAGCTAAATTTGATTACTAGTTCAGTTAAGTCGTCATAGATCTACTTTTTTCATTAATCTTGCTTTAGTATGTTAGGATAGAAATAGATTTTGGGGTTATGTTTTCTAAAAAGCATTCTAGTTTTGAAATCCGAGTTTTAATGATAGGATTAGTTTAGTTTAGATTATAAAATCTCTTTTATGGATTTGAATTGCAATTTTAATTAGAAGAGTGGATTTGAATTAATATTTTTAATCACAAATTCATGAGTTTGTAAATTTTCTTGAATTAGTATAAGAGTGTTTTTAATTTTTGATGGTTGATGCATGAATTTTAGAGATCACATGGATTTCCAAGATACTTAGTGTTGTTTCTATGATGTCAAAGCTTTCTTTAGATTGCTTGATTCACACTTTCCATTTATCTGTAGAATTCAACATTGAATTAATCCCTCTTGAACTATCACTAATAGTCAGGTGCCATTGCAATGTTATTCAACACCGAAGACATAATCATCATCTTTGAATTCTCTTTTTCTGTTATTGCAAATTAGGAATAGTTTTGATTAATTAGAATCTGAATATAGTCATGATGCTTTTTTATTAAGTAGGTTAAGATTTCTCCTTTGCAAAATAGAAATGATTATGAGCTCTTTTTAAGAATAGAGTTCACTTGTCGAAATAGTCTTGATAAATTAGTTGTCTACATGCTTATTTTCTTAAAGATAAAAAGATCAAAAGTAATTTACCTGTTGTTTATTAGGTTGAATAGATTAACTTGTTTAAAATAGGTTACGATTTTCTCTTTTAGAAATAATCCATCAATCCATTGTTTGAAGCTTCTTAGGGTAAATAGCTCAAGCTCATTAATAGGATTTTCTAATTGATAAAAATGAAAAGAGTCATCTCTTAAGTAGATTGATCCTTAGGTAGACCATCCCCTTAGTTAAACAATACTTCCATTATCTTTTCCATGGTGGTCTAGGCTTCATTGGGGGTTTTACAGGAGGATATGTGAAAGAGAGGTTCATGAGAAATGAGACTGCAAATTGTTCCGAACGCTTCATCCATTCGATTTAGATACTTGGATTTTTCTATGGTTGACATTGGTTCTGCCTCTATGTTCATGGTTAACATATACAATCCTCTACTTCAAAGATGCATTATCATATTATCCTTCCATGCAAAGAAGTTGTAAGGTGTAAGAATGGATTCTTTTGGAAATTCCATTTTCCACTGTCTTCAATCTTCGGTACCTGCAAAAATAATTTGGTGTGTCTTTTCCCTAGCAGTCCGTCGACTCTGATACCATGTAAATGTGTTGAACCTACAAAGAATATATCTAGCTGGGAATTGACATACACAGTTGTAGAGAAAATAGAAGAAAAGAGAAGAAGGAGAGAAAGAATGGAAGAATTCTCATTAACCAAATGAATAATTGATAATTTACACCTGAAATACTCTGTATAACTCAACCAATGCGCACTGGAGGAGAAACCAATACACCATAGTGGTGGTATAGAGTGATCTAGACACACACCAACAGTTATGAGAGTAAACTACCACCTAGTCTAGTCTCTCGGGAAGTTACGGGAGTGAACTGCCACCTAGCTGAGTTAACTAGTCCATCAGTCTTCAGTTAACTAACTGAAACAAAGTGAAGTGAGGAAGAGATCAGGGAATCATGGGTAATGTGCTAGTCTGGTGATTATCCCAAGAAAATTGTGCATTAGTTGGTGATGATCGCAATGTTGCATGGTGATAATCCCAATGTAGGATCTAGACTCCACTCAACTGATCAAACTGAAGTGAAAACTGAAGAGAATATTCTCCATAGAGGAATATTCTTCCTAAAATATAGGAGACTGAATAATGACTAATAAACATAGGAAAAACCTTAGGAAAAAGAAATCATAGGTGTGTGTGAAGTAACTCCAACACTTCCATGGAACCAAGAAAAATGGGTTTATAGTGTTGATCCAGGTGGATACTGGTGGCCACCCACCCATTCCACTAATTCAGAATGGTTCCACATCTTGGCAATTTTTCTACTGTTTTTTGGGTCCCAAATTTCCAGGGTCATTTCGAGGCCCTATATAACATTTTTTTGGTGTGCCAACGCCCAATATGTAGCTAGAGGTAGGTACCGTTCCATTTGAATTTGTACTTCTAGGATATATTTTTTTTCGAGCTATTGAGCTTCCCAGACATAGATCATATGCAAAAGATATGCCCCCGAGAAGTTGACGTATCAACTATCCACATTGGGGGCCACAAACCTTTTGGAGTTTCATCTTCTGGGGTTAGGGTTTTAGATTTTAGGGTTTTATCATTGATGCTTTATGTTAAAAGTCCTTTTCAACCTCTTTGTAATCAAATCCTTGCGAATGAGTGTAGCTGACACATCTCTCTCTTCAGTGATAAGCTACCACCATTCTAGCTAGTTTGTGTGCTTTTCATTTTACAATATTTTGTATTCCATTCATGAGTAGAATCTGAGTTCAACTATATTACTGTGTTTCTTGCAACATCTTTGTGTGTTTCTTCATTATATATATGCCTCCATTTTATTCTCAACATAATCTGGATTAGTGGTATCAGAGAAATTTTCTCTTTGTTGGTTCTCTATGCATGTCCTCGATGAGGTCAAGATATCAAGAATTGGGTCTTGAACTGGTTGAACTTGGGGAAGAACACTCTCACCAACCTAAAAAAAATCCCATGGTAGAAGAAAATAGAGATGAAGGAGCAAGATATCCTATCAAACCATTGCTCGAGGAATCCCTCACGCAACAAAGGAACAATATGATGGATAATTTCTCATAGATCCTTTGATGATTGCCAATAGAAACAAAGGAACCTTCAACCAAAAGTCACTTCGTAGGTGTGACACCCTTCAAGGTATAATTTAACTTTGATATTTATTTATTTGAAGTCCAGATAGACATTAACGCTTTGAAAAAATTGTTAAGTATGCTAGAGGGTTATTTCTTTGTCCAAAATTTTTCCAACAACAAAAAATCACCTTCGCGCTCCTTAAATCCCTTCCCCATGTTATATATTAGTGGGAAACTTACTGTGAGAAACATGTCGGAGATGAGTCTGCAATTTTTGGGCTAGAACCCACTTGGAAAACTTTTTTCAATGCCCTCAAGGAAATATACTACCATGTTGGAAACTACGATGAATGGTACATGAGACAGAAAACTTTGCATCAAGAAAGAGACCAGATGATGCCATAGTACACCAACATCTTCCATACCCTGTGCAAAAATTTGGGTATCAAATACTCCAAGCGACACTTGGTTCCGCAGTACCACAGTGGCCTACATAGGTACATCCAAATAGATATGGATTTCTTGGACATCTCCTCACCGGGAGCTGATTACTGATATGTTTTCAAGATCGAACAAAAGTTCAAGAAAAAGAATAAGTGAGATTTTAGTTCTACAAACCCATTGCAGCAGGAGCACGGTAAAAGTGGCCCTAACTCCTAGAAAAATAAATAGAGCATGTATGGCCATCCCCATGAGAATCAATCTAAGCCATAAGAAAAGAAGGCTAACAGGAAGTCGAATAAGAACATTAGAAAGTGACATGATTTCCAAAAATCCCTTGGCACAACAATGATGAATGTCTCTCCAAACAATCGTTGTTGTTTGAGATGAAATCCCCAGAGTCAGATGCCAACTCATATTTTCATTTAGAACTGGACAAGGGAAAATAAATCATTGATGCGAAACCCAATGTCACCATCGCTACCACAAACGTATATCTAGAGAAACCAGAGGATCCTGAAGAAGGGGAGCACCTCTTCCACTCACAGATGTGGGCGAAGGGGATCCCACTCCATTTTATTGTTGATTGCGGTAGTCAGAAGAACCTAATATTAGTAGAGGTATTCAATAGGCTAAACGTAACAAAAACGCCGCACCCTCAATCATACACCATCGATTGGCTTAGCCAAGGACAAGATATCCACGTTAACTAGAAATGTTGCCTACACTACGACATTAAACCATTCAAAGATGAGGTATCCTGTGATGTTTCTCCACTTGAACTTTGTGATGTTATTTTAGGAAAACTATATATGTGGAAGCATCACAGTGTTTACGAATCTAGGACTTGTAGTGTCATTATTACTTTTGCAGGTCAACTCTACATGGTACTATAGGATGTCCCAACTACTACGATCTCTTTGTTGTCCATGAAGCAGTGCATAAAGGTGATCTCTCAGACCATGATATTTTCCCTCTTTATGGCTCGGTTGGAAGGTGAATGCATGGTGAATGGAAGGTCACTACAATCACCAAAACCTCTGCGCGAGGTCTCTCTACACAACAGAAGCAGGTGGAAAAGATAGTAGAAGAACACAAAGACATATTTTCCTCACCTATGGGGGTTCCTTTGCACTATCAGGTAAAGTAATAAATTTATTTGACATCCGATGCTCCTTTGCCTAACAACCTTTTATATATGCATTATATTATGGAGAATGGAGAAATTAAATGCCAAATCCAAGATCTAATTCTGAAGGGACACATTATACCAAGCCCACGAGAGCCCAATTGTTCTGGTATAAAATAAGTACATGACACGATGAATTTGAATTGATTACAGATCCCTAAAAAATATCACAGTGAAGAATTGATACACAATCCCCCAGAATTGATGATCTTCTAGATCAACTCAAGGGCGCCAAATTTTTCAGTAAGATTGATTCGAAGTCATGATACCACCATGTGTCGATTAAGCAAAATGATGTATGGAAGACAACCTTTAAGTCTAAATAAGGTCTCTTCGAGTGGTTGGTCATGTATTTCGTCTTGAATGATTCCCCAATCACATTCATGCAGATGATTGATGATATATTGTGCCCATTCACAAACTCCTTTGTGGTTGTATATCTGGATGACATCCTCATCTTCATAAAAACCTAGGAAGAACATTTGAAGCACATGCAACAAGTCTTGGGAAATATGCGAAAACACAATTTATAATCCAATTTGGAGGAGTGTTCCTTAGACATGAAAATAATTCAATATTTGGGATACATTGTGGATGAACAGGGTGTGCATGTGGATCCAACCAAGATCCAAGTCATTCATGATTGTCTGGCACTGAAGAAAATGAACGATCTTTGTAACTTCTTGGGTCTCGCCAAATTCTACCACAAGTTTGTGTTGGGGTTCTTGTTGGATTACTAAGAGGGGGGGTGAATCAGTAATAGAGCAATGCAATCCATTTTTAACCATATAATCCAAGTGTTATATCAATGAAGCATTATCATCCAATAACTGCAGAGTAAATAAGCAATGAACAAATGAACAATCATACACATACACAGTACACCAATAAATTACACGGTGTTTTCACATTGGAAGCCAAATCGGAAAACCGCAGAATGTTTTTCTTATATGTCTTGAATAATTACATTCGTTGGGAGCATGGCACCTTTGTTTCCATTTTGCCGGAGGAGGCTCCAACTGGTTTCTCGGGAGGCTACAGCACGAGGAAGCTCCCAATTCTGGTACATGGAAGGAGGCTACAACCCCCAATGTTCTCTGCAGCTGCAAGCTGCAGAAAGGAAGGTGGCTACAACCACACATCCTTCGAATCCTACCACGAGTGAAGTAGAATGATGGAACCAACTGTCTGCTTATCCTTTGTGAGACACCGCTATAAACTGTATAATAAATCTAAACAATACATCAACCATGCATCCCAGCACATTTTCTTTGTAGTCAGCACATTGCACCATAAAGCAAATTCCATCAACCATGAACCAACTTGTAATCAGCACATTACCATAAACAAGTGCATCAACCATGCACCAACTTGTAATCAACTTTTACCATAGCAAACAAGTGCATCAACCATGTGCATGACACATCTAATCAACTGTATAGGCAGTGCATCAACCATGTACCAGTATGTTCCAATCATGTTTCAAATACTCATCAACTATGACTCATCAATATGTACCAACATCATCAACTATACACCTGTGTATGCAAGTAACTCATCAATTACTTATATAAACCATGTAATGCCACTTTAATAAAAACCCTCATCAATTTCATCATCCAAATATGATTTTGCAAAACGGCTCATAATAGACCTAGTGTATATGATCACATTCCTACAAACCTTCCTTAGCTTTAAAACAAGAGACTAGCATTTTCATCAAACTTTTTCTTTAGTCTCACATGCTGGATTTTACTGGATTAGTGAACAATATCTTGAAGTAATCATAAATTTAAACTGTAATGTATAAAGATGAAACTGATACACAATGTTCTTTAGTGTTTTGTATGCAATTCCTCTAAGTGTCAATACTTGGAACCTCCCAGAAAAAGGTTAGAAAAATGTACCTTATTTGAATTACGGCAATACAGAGGCGCTGAAGGCGGTACTTACAAAAGATGTTTGATGGAAATGATGAGCTTCTTACAAAAGTACACATCATGCATAGCAAAACATTTGGTCTCATGAATTTGGATCTGTTATGAAAAAAATTATATTTTTACCCCAAAGCACGTTTTGGGCTGGTTGGAGTACAAATACATTTTACCTGAGTGTAACTCCCAAAATACAACGACCCACAAGCTTAATTTTTAACCACAAATACTTGGATATGTTTTATCACTTTCACTTAGAAATTATAGGATCTGAATCATTATAGAATTTTTTTTATAGTGAAAATGGTGAGATGACACATAAACCTTACTTAACTAAACTCATCAAAAGAATTTATCCTTCCCTTGCATTTCGGCCTTCTTTTCTTCTACTTCCTTTCGAATTCGGGTTTGGAATATCCTTTTGTTACCTCAGTAACTTGTAGATTTTCAATATGCTCAATTGTGATTCAAATGAGAGAGCCCTTGCCTCTTATTTGCTCACTCTCCAAGTAGCTTCATAAAAACATCTTCTTCTAGGTCACTTGGTCCACTTTTTTCTTATTTTAGGGTTGGGTCCGCTTCCTAATTTTATCCATTAAATTTTATTATTGGAAATAATTTATCTTGTATTCACTTTGAATTATAAACACTCATCTACTTCACTTTATTATTTACCTTTTAAAATCTCTTAAATCCTTTGACTACTTTGACCTTTTGGGGCTTCTAGGTGACATATAGGGTCCTCCAACCCATTAAGGCCATATCTCAATGGTGAGGAGTTAATGTGGCGTTCTCTATGTCTGAAATGGAATGACATGCCTATCATATAGAATAGTATGCGAAAATATAACTCATAGCATCATTTACCCATCAAACCAAACTTGGTTATTTTAAAACTTAGAGATCCTCCATGGCCATAACTCTCTAGCAGGCAGGAATTATGTGGCGTTCCACATACCACGAAAAATGACGCAGTAAAGAACTATCCATTTAGGATATTTTCCTAACAAATTCACTTTCCTTCATCTCCATTATTCCACATTCATGGGTTCTCTTACTCCACAGTGTTTTCAAGTGAGACACTCACCAAAGGGACCACTTTGGAGTTCTCATCCATATTCACTTCTTATCAACCACATGAAAAAAAATAGAATCATATTTACATACAAAAATATTGGGTCCATTACCCAAACTCACGGGGCTTTCTTCAAGGGTTGTGGTAACCAACAGCAATCATGATTCTCTCATATTGCTTGGGACTAAGCCAGTAGGGTGGAACCAAGGCCAGGATTTTTGAAACATCATCACAACCTCAAAGCATTAGGATTTCAAATTCCTTCTCTTCTCAACACCAGTCAACCCATTTCTACCGGACCACCACAACAACCATTTGAGAGTGCCGAGACTATATGCTTTAGATTATACTATCGACACAATCCTCCTCCAACACTTGGGTATCAATTCCATATCTAGTGAGCACTATATGATGTTGTTTGAATCTAGCGCCACCTTGAAAAAATCGGATACTCCATTATGTTACGTATGGTCATTTACATTTTGGGAAAGCTTGATCATCCCTTTGATCAAATCTCTGCCAATTGATCTGACACAAGGAAAGTTACAACATGATCACCATCAAAAGGTCCACATACTTGCAAGAATTCCACTTGAACTTCAAGTACAAGAAAGGTACTTACAACCTTGTTGCATCGCCTCAGTTGACCCTCAGGTTGTGGTGCGAACCAGTTCTTCAGGTAGATTGTGAGACCTCTGGACACAATTATACAAAAATGACTCTAACTTTGTTGCTGCCTACTCGGACATTGTTTGCTTCATGGATCAAACTTTCATCTTTGGGATGGAATGCTATTCCATTTGAGCTATCTCTATGTTCAACTAAATTGACAGAAAATGTTATTTAGGAATCTCATTCGGTTAGGCAACCAAGACCTTGCTTTGGCATGAGAAAATAGTGGTAGTATTGCAAAAGAATTTTTATTGAGTGAAGCTTCGACAATATGTGACCAAGTATATCAAATCTTACATGTGAGCTGCTATAAGAAAGGAGGAATTACCACCTCTCTACCTACTGATAGACCTTAGAGGTCATCTCCATGGATTTCATGTCACAGTCTACCTTCAATAAGCATGGTAATGGCCAGTCTTCATGAGTCGTTGATTGATTCCTCGATGGTACGGCACCTACAAGAAGAGTATCACAACTAAATCCGTTGCTAAGATCTTCTTTGAGTGTGTTTGGGTTCTTTTAAAGGCTACCATGGACCATTATTTCAGATGGATATAATAGGTTTAAATTGCACTACGGTCATCTTATGGTTGATGATGGACGCCCATTTGTTTTATAATCGACTGCTTTCCACAAATGATAGTGATGGAAAAACAAGGAATTGATCAACATGATGATTCTTCATATCCGGATGTACAATTCCAAGAATCCATGCACATGGGATGATATCCTTCCTTATGTTCAACATAGATACAATAGAGGCCTCCACAACTCTGTGGCCACAACCCTTTTAAGGTGTGCTTGGGGTTCCAACCATTGGCCTCCATTGACATAGATATTCCCATTGGAACTAAATAGGAGGAGTCCTACATCCTCATACTGAAATTTGGATTAGAAAGCGCCTTGATTTATTAGATGAATCCAACATCCAACAAAATTTTCATGATATTTTGTAGAAAGCCAATGCCAAGTACAAAAGCGGTTCACGATCAACATCGGGTATCGCACAAGTTTGAGGTGGGAATGAGGTATGGATGCATTTGCAAAGAGAGCCTCACGAGGACCCCATCCGGAGAAAGCTCCTACTCGATATTGACCCACACCATCATCAGGATGTAGGGTGAAATATTACAGATTAAGTATTCCTCCTTTCCTTGGTTTGCATCCAGTATCAATGTGGGGCTGCTTCAGCTACCTTTCCACCTCTCCATGATACTTGGGATGTGGTCGAGCACTTGGATCCTACATAATTCAATACTTAATGCATTAAACATGCAACAATTTATTGGATCATGGACTGGAAGGACACCCTCAGTAGAACATCCAACTCTGCTCCGGTCGTCGTGAAGAATGACAATTTTTCACCCGGGACAAGAGTAGCTCACTAGGGTGGTTAAACCAAAGTTTCCCCATTTGATGGAGGAAATTGAAGAAATGGAGACCATTTGTTCCCTAATGGGGGAGGACTGATTCATATGGATACTAGTGGCCACCACCTATTCCACCGGTTTATAATGGCTCCACATCTTAGTAGCTTTTCAATAGTTTCAGAAGCACCACGGGTGTTTGGGGAATATAAATGATGTTTTTGGCGTGCTTAGCCAATATTTGAGGTAGATCTTTGGGGACGTTTGAAATGCTTAATTCTAGATCTAGTCCTTTTATAGTGGTATCCAAGCACTAAAATAGAGATGTAGCATGTATGCAAACTTTACGCCGGAGGGAAGTTGGTGTATCAACTAACCACATTAAGGCCAACAAACCTTTTGGTGTTTTATCTTAGGGTTAAGGTTTTGGATGTTTAGGGTTTCTCATGATTCTTTATGTTAAAAGTCATTTTCAGCCTCTTTGTTACCAACTTCTTACGAATGAGCGTAAACAACACATCCCTCTCTTGAGGGATAATTTTGCAAATTTCATAGCTGTAGTTTATGCAGCTTTGCATTTCTGATCTTTGTATTCTATTAATTAATGAATATAGGTTCAACTTCTCAATACAATGTTTCTTGCAATGTCTTTGTGTATTTGTTTTCCATCTCTTCCTTTATTTCATTCTCAACATAATATAAATTAAGTGTTCAAATATATAGAGGTTATATTTGACAATGAAAAGGAACAATCATAATTGATTTAATGATGTTAAATTGGTCCAATTGAAGGTATCTTATAATTTAGCGAAGAGTTTATTCAAAGACTTCATATTTTTTGCTAATACTCGTACATAAAAAAATTGTCTTTGATATCATATGATCTTTATATATAGAGATGATTATTGTTGCAAGAATAATGGTTGAGTTCAAGATACCAAAGTGGAAAGATTGGTATAAAATTCCTAAGTTAAGAAATCAAGTTCCATTACTAGCTTCCATGTCATCACTTGCATCCATGCCAACACTTGCATCCGCATTAGCAACAACACCTAAGAAAAATAAAAAGAAGATCATGTTGCAATGGCTAACATATCACAATACCCTAACTGTATTAAGCATAAAATATGGAGAAATAATGGTTTTTTGAAAATATTTGGGTTTCCACTCTCCCACTCTAGTATAAATTTGGAATCCATTACAAAAACAATCAGGAGAAACAAGATAAAGGGAAGAAAGCAGTATGGAAGATGATATCATTTACAAACTGAAAAAATAACTTGCTTCCAGTAATCGATTAAGTGACTAGAGCTTGAGAACTTTTCTAAGTCATGCATGTTTTATGTATTTTTAGAGTATTAATCCCCCATTCAATTAGTATATATAATTTTAATTTTAATTTTCTCATAAAAAAAAGTTTCAGACTTTGAAACAAGAAATGTTTTATGATATTTATTCTCAAAGGATTATCTTTGTAATTATTCAAAGTTTTTAATACAACATAAAAACTTGTAAAATTGTTCACTTGTTGGCCTTTACAATTATGACCGTTGGTATTTTATGCTCGTGCTTATAAATTCTTTATTTAATTTACATTACATTATTTATCATTGTAATATGTTGAGTGGGATACTTATGAATATGGTATAGAAGTTTTCTTGAGATTTTGTGTTATCTTATTTTGAAGAATCAATTTCATCTTGCTCACAGCCAAACTATTGTTTATGAAATCATACCTTGTCTAAGAGCAAATATTCTCTCATAAAATGTGTCTTTAAATTTTATTTCATTTTATTTTATTTATTAACTTGGGAGTTGATTGGATAAGAATATGGTGCCCTTTGTAAATGTAAATCTTTGTTTGAATTTATTACATCTTTGAGTTTACTTTTTTATTTTATTTTAAATATCAATGTGCTATTTCAAGTTTTGCATTTGAAAACACTCAATTTCTTTAATTCAATTAAAGAAACAACCAAATATCGAAATCAACACTTTTGAGGGTTACTTCTTTGGCTACTAGAATCTTTCATCGAGCCCAAACAAGGGAGGATTTTTCCTCCATAGGGTGCCTTAGCTATGTTACTGTAGAACAACCCGAACAACTTGCGACCTGCGATGTGAGGGCATCACGGTTGCAATCCTCCACATGGATAAAAAAAAATTCCCACTATAGATATTTTATGGGTTTTGGGTGGTTTTTGGCCCATGTTTTTATACCCATTGTATGCTAATACTTCTTATCATATTATGGTTGAGTGATGATGCACACTACCGATATATTGTATTATTAATTGATTTGTTAATATAATGAAAAAGAGTTGTGACTCTATTTTGTTGGTTTTATTGGTTTAGGGTTTCCAGGTTAAATCGGTTGTCTGTTATGTATGTGCTATTTTTATTTATGATTTTCTTAAGAATATTTGAGCAATGATTCTCTTGCGTACATTTATTAGTCACCATTTTTCTACATTTGGTTTCAGAACTAGGGTTTAGCTGGTTTTGTGAATATCAAGGGCATCTTGTCTCCAAGATAAACCCTTTCTTGAGTGGGATCTCTGTGCCTATGAATCTTGTGTATGAAATAAAATGGGGATCATTTCAAGGATATACACAAATATTTAATGGATAAGACTTTGGAGTTATGGAGAAAAACTTAAGATGGAAAATCTTCTGGATGATGGGGTCGATGGGTTTTTGTGTCTAGAAAAAATTCCATTGGTATGGTGAAATAATACTGAGAGAATATGGATAGGAATATATAGAGTACAATCTGACTCATCTCAAGAGGAGCCAAAGCTAAGGAGATATGGAATAAGTTAGGGACTTTGTGTGTTACATGAAGTCCTATTCAAGGTATAGTTCTTCAAAACAAGTTGCATCTTTGTGGTATGAATGATAGTGAATCCATGATAAAGAATCTCAACGCCTTTAACACCGTGGTAAGTTAGTTAGCCTCCATTAATATTAAAAAGAGATACATATTTTAGTTTGTTATGTTGTTTACCATATTCATGGAATAATGTTGGTGTGTTATTGGTAGTATGTTTATTACATCTACATTAAACTTCGAGGATGTAGTTGTATCATTTAGTATCAAAATATACAAGGAAAAATGTTGGAGGGTCACAACAAAGGATGCCTTGTTTGTAGAGATTATTAAGATGCGATACAAGAACCTTTCTGAGAGTCAGGCAATCAACCTCTAGAGGTAGGTCTAAATATCCAAGAACATTTAAAATGAAATGATGGGAATGTAATTGTAAAGTTGGGCATTTAAAGAATGATTACATATCTAAAAATGTTAACAAAGGTAAGGCATTTGATGATGCCCCTTCCAAAAAATCCAAGACCTCCATAGAAGGAGGGGATGCATACTTGTCATACTCAAGTGCACACTTATATCATGATGCATGGTTGATCAAACCGAGTGCTTATTTTCACATGAATCCTCATGGGGAGTGTTTTGTGAATATGGAAAATATGATAGAGGTGATGCATTCTTAGGAGGTGGTTCAATAAATAAGATTGTAGGATGTGGAAGGGTTAGTATAATTCTTAAAGATGGAAGGGTTAAAATCCTCCTTGGATTCTACATATTCTAGGGTTAGTTAGAAATATGATATATGAATCTAGAAGTTAAATAGTGTGGGTGTGTGTGTGTGTGCTTGATGCAGCTATATTTGTGTCTATATACATGTTTATTTCAATTCTAGATTTGAAAAATAAGTATTTTGTTTATGAAGTGTTGCTCTTCTCAGTAAATCACATAGAAATCACTAGAAAAATACCTTTTGTTCTTGCATCTTCATTAAAGAAATTTCTTTTGTCTTGTGTTTCTATGTTCTGCATATATTTCCTTGTGTGGATTTGGTTATGGACTTCTTGGATTAGGAACCTATAGCAACATATACAACAACTCCTCTTGATATATTGTGTTGAAGCTTCCTTGATGTTTCCAAATATTAAATAAAAACGACATTTACTTTGATTGATATGGTGGATTCAAATTGATATACCTATGAATATTGAATTGATACGAACTATATGCAACTCCCTTTGAATGAGTTTCACTTCTCTATTCATACAATGGATTTTATGGATTCTTCTCACTATATTGAGGTTTTTTCTAATACTTTTTCTTTCCTTCACAAACAAGAAATAATTGTACTTTCTTTGGCTCATGTATATTATATCACAATACTAAAGTTGGCATTCACCTTTGTGGGCTTCGATAATTATATCAAATAACCTAGGGATTCCATAATTATATAAAATGATTAGACATTTTATAGTTTCAATGTGCTATGACATTCGCCTATACAATTTTTGAATAATCATTTGATTATTTCATCAATTAAAAAATATTTAGGTCACTTGCCTTTATGTATGCACAAAACTCTAAATTTAATCATTGTACTTTCCTTATAAATTTGTCTTTTTCCTCGAGCCTTTGTGTCTAGATAATGATCACATTCAAAATTCAATCATTTTGTATTAATCTTCTAGTCTTCTTTGAAACCCTTTTCAATTCGTCTTCTCCCATTATTTCTTAGGATCTTCCCACTTTGACATGTTATTTTTCTAAATAAAAGGTTAAATGTTTAAATCTTCCTGATCTTCTTTGAAACCCTTTTCAATTCGTCTTCTCCCATTATTTCTTAGGATCTTCCCACTTTGACATGTTTCACAAATAAATAGAAATGTTGCAAATGATTAGAAACATCAATATAGACTCTATGGAGAAAATAAATGATTTTATTATTACATTTGAATTTAGTGATACAAAGGTGTTGATCTCTTTTTATATCATTAGCAAGGTAGTTGTTTTATCATTACAATATAACTAATGTATTATCTGATTATCATTTTAATAGTCACTTATAAACTATGACTTTATTACATTAAATAAGTCTTATACTTGAACACAAATCAAAGTTATAGTCCACTTGATTTTTGTTTTGATTTTCATTTTATTTGATACTAATGACAATTCTAGAAATGTAAGGGAGACACTTGATAGAAATGAATGTAAATGTTGGAAGAAGGCAATGAATAAAGAAATGAAAGACTTGGAAAAAAGGTATCAATTAGTTTGATTAAGTTGCCTTCTTGTAGAAAACATGTAGGTAGAAAATGGGTGTTCAAGAGCGTAACATGGAGAAGTACAAAGATTTCCTAGTATAAAATAAATATTCTTAGGTGGAGGGAATTAATTTTGGTGAGATCTTTTCTCTTATTGCTTACTAGTTAATTTCCATTAGATTTATTTACAGCGTAACATCTAAACCTTGTGGTCGAGGGCAAGCGTCAGCCCGTGGATGTAATTAGCTATTATGCCAATTTGAAAACATCCACGATGTCAACCTCTATGGGGTAATGCTACCCAAAACAACCTTATCTTTTTCAACTAGCTTTTGATAGAATTATGAACCATGCATGCATATCTAACTCAAATTAAAAGTTACACCATTCTGTTCATGCCACTTATTCATGCGAAAAAATAATCATTAAAACTTATCTTGACATGTAATATGCATACAAGCGACATGTTCTAACCATGTGATTAATACAAAATAATGAAGTAAGCCTACACATGTACATTAGATATATGATATATCTAGGCCTTACTCATCAAGTTATAAAACATCTACAATTACACAACATATAATAAACATAGATTTGGTACTTATCTTTCAATAGGAGATGACCACCATTGCATGAAGAACTTACGAACCTCCCTAGCCTTAGACCACCTTTGCTCATTCACATCGTGATGGGTCACCCCAAATATGGGACTAAACTCCATAGGGAAAGGGAATTCTAGAGTTAGCAGGGAAACATAAAAGTCCTGCAGGGTCAGCAAGAGGATTATCTCCCGAGGGCCGACTCCTGCACTAACAACCTACAATCTCATTTCACCACATGCATCCACGGGGAAATTGTGCCTTCTCACCATCTGTGAGTCCTTCCCATTTGCTTACACTTCCTTCAGGAGGCTTCAACTGATAGGCCATACATGAATTCTCAGAGCACCATAGTAGTTGGGCTCCCTAGGAAAATCCCTTCCCCACCAACCTCTCTCCACACGGAGAGTTTAGCATGACTGAAAACACACTGCTTGATCCAAACTACAAGTGGAGTTCAGGGTGATGGAAACATCAAGGCTCGATGAGAAACAGAGGCGATGGCAACAAGCCACACTTAGTCCGGGCTGGGTGGGCAACAATAGCCAGGTGCAGATACTGTATGACTCAAGAAGTTATAGGGTGTGCTTTGCTGGCTTCACAGGTGATACACAAGATAACTTGAGTATGGCTACAAGTTCCCAAGGTGCGTTCTTTCTCAAAGGTCGATAATGGAGAATTAGTTTAATGCGTGAATCCCATGGTGAATCGAGAAGGGTGACATACCTCCATAGAATCGTAAAAGAGGTCATGGGAAATGGCCGAGGAGGAACCCTATGAGATGGATTTCCCAACCTATAAACTACATGAGCCCGGGTTGACACATGTCTTCTTTGAAGCGCATGATGTTCCATAGCACTCATTCCCCTTTCCCATGAACTTAGGACAACAACTATCATGTCCACCTAGTCCTTCTTTACATACATCTATGAATACGATGAAGTCTTCATTTGGATTTGCAATCCCCGAGATTGGAGCATTGGTTAACAATTAGCCAATTATTTGGAATCTCATTTCACATTATTTTGCCCATTGAAACTTCTTCCCCTTCCTTTGCAAGGAAGTGATGGGAGTGAGCTATTCTTGAAAACCTATTGATGAACCTTCTATAATTAACCCGGCTAGACCCATGGAAGGATCTGAATTTTCACATTCTTATGTGTTTTCCATGGATTTAATGGCCTCAATCTTTTCACGATTTTATGGATATCCCTTCTTAGGATATGATATGTCCCAAGTAGTGAGTCTTCTTTTAATAAAATATGCACTTTACTCAATTTTATTTTAAGCCCGATGTTCCCTTAGCACTTGCAACTTTCCATCCTCAAATTATGTTCATGCTCTCTTCTCTGACTTGGAATATATGAGGATTTCATCCAAAAAGACAAAGGACAAACTTGTTTAAATATTCGAGAAAACACCATTCATTAAGCACATGTAAACAAATGGATGGAATTTGACAACAAATGGCACTTAGAACTCACTGTGTCCTTCTACCTTGTTCTTAAAATGCGGTCTTGCTGATATATATTACTCTTTGAAATCCTAACTTTGATGGTATCGACTGCAGAGGATCTATCTTTGAAAATATCATCCTTCAAGCATTCGAGAGATCATCAATCCTTGGCATGGGATACTTGTTCTTTATAGTTGCTTCAACTATCATCGATGCACAATCTTAATGTCCCATATTTAAACTTCATGAACAAGACTGGGGCAACCCAAGGTGAAACACTTGGGTGTATGTACCCCTTCTTGAGAAGTTCTTCAAGATGCATTTGCAACTCCTTGGGTGATTCACAGTGTACTCATTACGTGAGGTCTTTGATCTTGGAAGTTTCTCAGGCATTAATTTTATAGATAAATCTATATCTCTCTTTGGGAGTAGTCTGGTACCTCTTTGAACACATCCTCAAAATATTACAGGACTGCATGATCCTCCAAACTTGGCACCTTATCCTTAGATGCTTCCTCAATATGGGCTATAAATGTTGTGGCAACCTTTCTTGTAGCATTTCTTTGCATTTGGATTTGCTGGAATTTCTGCGATGATCTTGCCTAGGAATTCCTTGGACTGTTCTCGGATTCCCTTCCTCATCGAACAGAGTGAATGCCCTCGTTACGACAATCAATATGGCATGGTGTTGGTCCTAACCAATCCATACAAATTAGGCGATCATAAGAACCTAAAGGGAAAGATGTTCAAATATGCCCCAGTTCTTAGTCCATTCATGGACCTTAAGACATGACTTAACTCTCATTGACTTTTCTTTTGAAACCTAGTATGTTGCACCAACAAGATTTTTCATGTTTACTTCTTGGCAAATGCAAACTTTCCACCATATTAGGATCTATATAACTATGATAGCTCTAAATCAATTAAAATAGTAATGGTTTGGTTTTTATCATGCCTTCACTTCAATCATGTGTGATTGATGCTCTATCCTTGTTGTCCAGGGATACATATATCCTTGGTACATTTGTTCCCATGCCCTCCACTGTTTCAAACTTCTGTACATTGTGGATAGATCTCACTTTATCATTCTTTGGGGGCAATATTTGTACCTATGATCTCCTTTACAACCAGAACATTGGATAGGTGGATGCCTTGTCCTTTGACCACTTGTCTCAATCGTTCTGGGTTCTCTAGAAGTTAGTTGTCCTTGAGGATTATTTTGAAGAGATCGGTGGGATTAATTCCTTCTTCCTCGGTCATCTTGAATTTATTCTTATCTTCCCAAACTTTTTGGAAGTTAGTATACTTTTGTTGATCATATAAGGCGCCAGCTCTCCTTATGGTCTCCTCCGATGTTTTGGGATCATCATGTTGTATTTTTCAGCGATGGATGATGGAAAACCACTCAAGTACCTCTGGATCTGATTGTCTCATCTTTGATGAAAGAGATATACTTCAACAATTCTAAAACCTTCTTTCATACTCATCAATGGACATACTTCCCGGCTTGAGTTCAAATAAATCTTTTTTTTTTATCATAGTACCTCTTAGTCAAGTATTTCTTTTCAAGGTGTTTCTTGAATTCCCTCCATCAAAATTTTTTCTCATCCAATGTGTTGCACTTTCACATGTTGATCCCACCACATGCATGCCTTACCTTTGAGTTGATAGATGGAGAATTCTTCATGCATGGAGAAGAATAATTATGAAATTAATCTTTCTCATGTAACAACCATGTCTTTGCATGTATTCATCCTTCTTGTGCTCCCCATCAGACGTAGGAGGTTTGATTTTTTTCAATTCCCCTTGTATCTCATCCTCCCAAGACCTGTTATGCTTCCTAACAAGGGATGGAATTGGACATATGTACTCTTAATGGGTCCTCGAGGAGTGTTGGAACATCTATCACTTTTTTGTTCTTCTGTGACTTCCTGTTTTGGTTGAGCCACTCTCCTTATGAAATTTATTTTCTATTCTTTCGAGACTCTGCATCAGCAACTTTATGTTGAATTATCCTGCTTGCTCCCTAACTTTTATGGATTTTGTTATCTTCTCGGTGAATTTGGACATCCTTTGTAACTTTTAATGATTTCATCGGCGCGATCTTTATCTATTTCTTCTCCATCCCATTGGGGTTAGTCCCTTCAACTCCAAAATGGACATACATTCCTCTAGCTTCATTCCTTGAACTGGAAGCAATCTGTGCCTCCTCCATTCCTCTACTTTATCGACAATTCGGTCCGGTTGACAATTATTGAATTCTGCCAAAGAGTAATGCTGATCAACCTATTACTGTCGAGGCTAATAGACTTTAATTTTTTTTTCAAAATAAAGCCAATCTGATTCAATAAGATCAATGCCATATTACATTTTCAGCTGGTCTTGGTCGATCAAGAACCCATCAGGATTCTATCTCTAAGCCATGCTCTATTCTACAACAAATTTTGAGCGTTAGCCTTTTTCTTCTGCCCATACCGTTCATGGGACCATGGTCGTGACCCAATGCTTATGATTTGGTGCTTATCCAAGACCTTGAAACTTTGGGCTCAGGGCTTCAGAGGATTTCAAAACACTTCCCAAAATCTCTTGGAGTGTCAGATCGGTGAACTCACGAAGTAGGGTGGATCAACGGTCCACGTCTCCCGGCATCCAACGATTGATACTCACTATGGAAATCTAGGATTGAGGAATGCGGGATGAGAACGGGACTTCAAAGGATTTCACTTTTGCACATCCCAAAACTCTCAAACCAGTCTTCATGCTTCCACGTCGCAACCGGGTGGCGTCGTGCGATCATCTTACTTCCGGCAGCTGGGAAGCGAAATTTCTTCCTTCTATTCCTTCATGCACCATTTCTTACGAATTAATGTCAGACTCGAGAACTCGATCACGGTGCCCGCAGCGTCCAGCCAGGGCCCATGGTTTCCATGGCGAACTAACAAATGCATACAGCGTCACATCAAAACTTTATATTTTTTCAAATTCGCGGGGACATGGGTTTCTGCGATTTTAGATAACCGGATCAATCATTAAGCAATTGTCTACACTAACACATACGCCAGGAAGCGTGGTTTTAGATTGCGGGACCCGGTGAATTATCTTCCACGTAACTTTTGATCTGTAATGTAAGCTGACAATCGATCTTGATAGGTCGTGATCAAAGTTAATGCGAGCCTGATTCAATTAACTTCTTCACCAAGTTTAACTGCCTTGTGCCACCACTAGGAGCGCCACTTGGTAGGACACACGAAGATGACACGTGACCCAATCAGGTGGGCGACATATGTCACATTTTAATTGCATTTCTATCTTACAAGGTTCTTAAATAAGCGTGCGTGGCGCACATCCCGTATTGTCCCGCGTCATCCCTAATGGCGTCAACGACCATGTCGCCAGGGACTTGGGCTTTGGGATATTTCACCTTAGCACACCTCGTTTCTCAGAATCGCAGATTCTTAGAACAAAGTAGATATTCGACCGCAGCGTCCTTTTCGTGACGATGCGGATGAATAGACCCGGAGTTTCGCATCAACACCTCCATTTTCTCGAGCGTCGAATTCTCGAATGGGCGCAGCTAACTTGTCGACTTGTGTTCCTTTCTTGGATCGACAGACATGAATTGCATAAAGTTCACTTTGTCTTTTCTACATGTGACCGAGAGTTGTAGCCTCGAATTAACATTTGGGAGCTTATCTCACTTTGCAAGATCGGCCAGTCATGTTTTAATGGATCGTGAAGATCAATGACCACGAGTGATTGCAAAATCAACTTTCTCACTCTTTAATTTCCTTCCCTATCTCCGCAATGCAAAGATGCTCACCCATAGTGGGATAGATATCCATCATTGATATTAATGTTGACCTAGCAAGATCAAAGCGATCAGATTGCAGAGTCTTGACTTGCTCACACTTTAATTTCCCTTGATATTTCCGCAATGGCTCCCCACCATCGGTCTCCCTTCAATGAGATCTAACGGTCGTGACATATTCACTTGATGCGGCCGAATTATCTGGCTCTCACCGGATCCTAATATTTAACACCACAAATCTTGTGATTTATTTCTCGTGGCCATTTGGCCAAAGCTATTCTTGTTGAAATTTAGAGTGGGGTGAATCAGTATCATGTACGATTTAAAACCTTTTTCAACATACTTAAACCATTCAATTATATCCAATGAGCAATGAACAATAGTATAAGAGTTACACTAATACACCATGCATAATATATGGGAAATAATCAATATTTATTGTTGAGGGAAGTAATGACTTCAGTGGCTACGACTTCCAAATGTAAAGGGAGGGATAAACCTTCAGGAGATAAAATCCTCCAATATCAAGAGTTATTTTAACTCTCCATCCTTGCCTTCCTTCCACCCAAGAATATATGAGAGATAATAAAACTTTACATTAAATCATCACCATCCTTGATCATCGCATAGAACACGATAATAGCGCTACGAGACTTCTTCCAATTTTACGCGAATTCTTGATTCTTGGGTACTTTCGATCCTGTGAACAATGTATTACTCAATGCTTTGAAACTCCTCCAAGTTTCACTCCTTGAATCCTCCCAAAATAAGTTATAGAGAATGGTAGACCTTGTTCAGTGCGGTTTATTCATGAGGCCAGAACATGCAGAATGCCTGCATTCAATATTTAACATAAGATTCTGAAACTCTCACAAAAAAAATGCAGTCCATTACTCTTTCCAATGAAATTTGTCCCATCATTTGGATTCTCGATGATGAATAATTTATAGTGTTTTACCCGGAACCTTGTTTATTGACTAGCTTAGGGTTGGTCCTGAAACCCTATCTTCCACAGTGTATCTCCATAATTATAGCGAATCAGAGCTAAATTTTTACCACAGGTACCTTGATATGTCTTCTCAATACCATCAATTTCACCATTTGAATCATTCTAGAAATTTTTATATAAAAAAATGGTAAGATGATGAAAATAATATTTTGTAGAACACATCACCAAGAGACTTCATCATCTCTTGAAATCGGCCTTCTTTACTTAGTTCCTATGAAATTTGACTTGTGTATCCAAATGGATAATATAATTATATTTATTTATACCATTTATGTCACTTTCTTTTAACATTAGGTGACTGACGCTTTCTTGTTTTGTAATTCTTTTCTTTAATTATCTTAGGGACCTACTTGTGCTTCCTTCTTCAATTCGCTTTGTCATCTTCAAAATTCGACCTCCTCAACCATGAGGATCCACATGGCCTGCCACATACCTTTGGAAACAACATGATGTATACTATCCATCCATGGGTGTTGTATCTCCATAATTTTCTTCATTCCAAATACCTTCATCAATCTGCGGTTCAAAACCATGACTAGGGTTGACATCAATGACAACAAGCAATCTTCAACAATATCCCCTTTGTCATTGGCAACATATAAACTCCCAATCATCAACAGTCCCAATTATCTCTCTCCTTTGACATCTGTCATTGATGGAAACACTCATGCTCCCCCTATCATCATGATCCTAATTTCTCTCCCCCTTTGACATCAATGGCAAAGGGTAGGGATTCTCCCCCTGAGTTTAATGACAAAAGGTAACTCTCTTCTTTGGGGCTGCTCCCCCTAAACATATGGCACTCAATAATACTTCATCCTTATTTTTGGTCTTTGGGACTTTTTCTTCCTTGGAATCATTTTGTGTGGCTTCTTTCTTCTCTCTCTTCTTCATGTCTAAGATGTATATGTTGTTCAGTCTTCTTGTTGCAATTGCAACCAATCTTCCTGAGTTATTTTCTCTAATTTTACATTTTCGGGAGTCAAACGTAAGAATGTATCCTTGATCGCACATTTTACTAACACTGAGTAGATTATGCTTCAAGTCTTCAACCAATAGGAAATTCTTTTCTTTTACATTTTTTCTTCCAAGTTCTACTACACCTTCTCCAAGTATTTTGGTAGATGAGTCATCTCCAAATGCAACATTGCCACCCTTTGTCTTCAAGTTGATGAATTTGTCTTGATCCCCGGTCATGTGTGAAGAACATCCACTGTCTATATACCATGCATATTCTTCTTTGCATTCTTCAGTGGTTAATTCTATTAGAGAATCTTCATTGTTTGGAATCTCTTTTCTTTTCCATACCACGGTTGGCACAAAGACATATTCATTCATATATCTTCAATCTCGTGCTTTGTGTCCAAGATAATTACATTTGTAGCATACAATTTTTTTGTCCATCAATGGGGAAAATGAATTATAACTTTTGTTGACAAATCCATGATTATTT
>SNQJ01S0071144.1:0-13882 GCA_010110895.2 Picea sitchensis
GGGGGTCTCATCACGAGCCAGCCTTATCATCTCTGTGAAAGTACTTGTGAGTAACACTGTCAGCTCTGGTCACCACGCTAAGGCAGTGTCCTCCGATTAGTCCTTGGATAAAAAGAATGAAAAGAACAAAAAGCAAATAAAGAAAAGGATAAAAGGCAAAAGGGGGCTTGGAAAAATTTGCATCCATGGCAGGTACAACTCGCCTTCTACAAAGGCACCCACAGGTAAGACCATGCATCCCTGGCTCTCACTCTACCCTATGTCTAGACATCCCTTTGCCACACCACATCATTTACATGGCTTGGATGAAAACCCTTGGAAAACTTTCCTTTCCTTATGGATACTAGCCCAATAGGTTGTCTTGCTCTTTTTCCTCAAATTTGTATTGTAGGATTTTGTAATGTCTTTGAGCTGTTGAATCATATATCAGGGTTTTCATGCATATGTTTGATAATACTAATGATGAAATGTGATTGACATTGCTATGAACCCTGTGACTAATGAGCCCATGGAGGGCGAAGTTTTCAATGTGCAGGACCATGCCCGACGGACAGGTACCATTTGGACCGGTACACATGGGGAGATGATCAGTTCAGACCTCCATGGGGTTGAAGAGCCCATCATATGGTTGCTGACACTCGTCAGAGGGGCAGAGATGAGACAGTGCTTCATCGAGGTTTTGCATCTGAGAATAAGAGGAAGTTTCGCCAGAGGCACTTCGGCAGAGCCCGGCCTGGGGGGGAATGACCCCTTTCCAGTAGAACGTTGGCCTTGGAAGGCTCAGAGCATCCCCATCCCTACCATGACGTCATCCAGCTTCATGGTCATGTTTGGAGGTGGACTGGGCAGCAGTGGCACGTGTGGCACCTTGGAGAAGCCCCTAGTGGGCTAACGTTTTGCTCCTAGATGACTCATTTGCCATAAAAGGGGCTAACTCCTCCCTTGAAGGGGCTTTTACCTTTATTACAACTCAGTTAGGGTTTTATTTTGACAATTTAATGTAAAAACAACATAATTTTGGTTTAAAGCCTTGTCAGCTAATTTTATTGACCTAAATTTAATTAAAGGTCATGATACAGTATATATTGAGGAATTTTATCCTCATTTTAAAGGAACACACAACTCACTCTCTTGTGAGATCTGGTTTTTGCGCCCTTGTTGGGGTATTTCATCTTTTAACTGAGGCGCACTTGTTGAAGGAAGAATTTTCTTGGCATTTTTGGCATTTCTCTTGAAGGAAGGTTTACAACTAGGGTTTGCAATGCTATTTCTTCATGATATGTAAGTGTTTTTTCTGCAAAACTTCCTGATTGAATGGTTGTAGACTTATACTCTAGCATTTATTATAAATTTTGCTGATTTTAAAACCCTAGGTGACAAGCACACAAGTAGTTCCTTGTTTAATGTCCCCTGAAAGAGAAATATTCAGCCATTGAAGAAGGAAGTAAGAGCCTAGCCATTGCTACACTCTTTTTACTTCTTCCCCTGTGCTAGCCGTACCTTTTAAAGGTCAAGAAGGAGGAGACGTCCCAGGCCTAGGTTATCTACACCTAGGGTCGTCCTGTTTCTAGGATTTTGTGATAGAACCTTGCCTTTGCAACACTCTCCCTCACATCACTCTCTTTGTCTTGATGCTAGCCATTTTGCCAAGTTTGACCTAAGGAAGGAGGAAAGAGCATGAGGCCTTGCTTAAGAAACACCGGAGTGAGCCTCTTTCCCCTAGGGTTTTGATTCTGGAGCCCTGCCATTGCAGCACTTTAGAACCCTTCCCTCTAGTCCTTAGTCTTTTCCCTTCAACCTTTGTGCCCTCTCTTAAATTGACTCCATCTACCCCTAGGCACTAATCTCAGCTCCCCAACGTTGAAGTGATAATGGCCAAACAACTTCTTAAAACTCTTAAATTTGAAACCCTAACTAACTAGCTAACCCTAATTAGGCTGACATCATACTTGGATATTCCATCTTGACGCAGTATATGTCTTTGATAAGCAATTAGATGATGGTTTGAAAGCATTTATTGAGTAAGGGATTGATTAAATACATTGTTGACTACATCATCTCAATATTTATTGATGAATTGATACTATTCCATTGCTATATTAATTGACATTGATCTCATTGATATCTATAGTTTTAATTGCTTATATATATTGATATTAGATAGTTACATGAAGTACTAACCCATTGAATTATAGCCTGCATATATTGTTTTTGCTATTGTCTTGTTTCGGGCAGGTGTTTTCATTTGGGGCTACACTTCTTTATTGGCTGATTAGCCGAACTATCTAATCTTGGTGGTAACGTGTGAGGAGGAACTTTTACTTTTGACCTTTATACTCTGGCCTCTTCAAAACCCCAGGTTACCGAGGACGTCTCCCCTGGGCTAACCTCCCTGAATAGAAAGAACCTCCCCATTGTGGTGACATTGGCTGGAACCTGAGTAGGTTCCTGTTATGCCAGTTTGGCCTCTATCTTCTAGCCATTTGACCTAGCTACAAACTGTGCGATAACAGGTACCTTGGAAAGTGGTCCCCGTGTGTTTATGAGTCTCTAAACACAAAGGGGGAGACTTTTACCCTTGTACTTTACTTTAGGATTCTAATTTCACTTTGACTTAGGAGATTTAAGTCAAAAGTGAAATATGTCACTTAAGTCATAAAGTGACAATTAATTCACAAAGTGCGTGAATTAATAGACATAAAACAACTAAGGAAAGTGGGTTTCCTTAGTGAGATTTTTGGATTAGATCTCACCCATTGATTAGACTTGGCTAGATTGGATCTAGGCCATTGATCTTTTAGGGCTTGGCCAAAGGAGGCTAAAGGAGGGTATAGTGCATTTATGAGCTCATTCTTCACTTGTGAGAAGAGGAGAGGAGGAGGAGAGCTAGGGCGCACTTCTTAAGGAGAAAGGGGCACACTTACAAGAGGGTTTGTCCATTTGAGTGAGGGAAGGTGCCATAGCTTGGAGGAGGAGATTCCATGGAGGAGGAGGCTTACACTTGAGTAAGGGCGCATTATTTGGTCAAGGGCACACTTGGAGGAGCATTGGCGCATTCCTTGAGGAGAAGCGCATTTCCTACATGAGAGAGTTGTGTGAGGGGTGTGTGCACTTGTTGAGAGGGAGCCTTAGTGAAGAGCACTAAGGGCGCATGCAGTGGGAGACTTTTGCTAGAGGAGAGGGTGCACCAAAGCTAGGTGCACACCACATTTTGGAGGAGGGCGCACTTTGAGAGAGAGGGCACAAACTTCAAGGGAAAAGGCAAGGGTCACTCAAGCATTCAAGTGGGTAAAGGATCATGGCATCTCAGTGGTAAAGGAAAAAGAAAGAAGCAAAGGATCAAGATAAAGACAAAGCAAGAAAGAGGAAAAAGGCTCACCAAGGCAAGGGGCACCTTACTTCACAAGGCTTGTGGGAAAGTCTTCGAGGAACTCCAAGGCATCCGAAACTGGTTGCTATTGTACCAAGTTCACTTGTATATGTTGTTGTACAATTTTCTTTAAGGCCTTCTATATATATCTGCTCCAAACTGGTTTTCCCCATGGGGGGTTTTTTCCAGGGTCACGTTGACCAAAACTTTGTGTCAAATTTATGCATGCTTAGAAGTGTAGATCAGCATTTTAATGTTCAAGATCTAAAGGTAGTGTTATGTGTTTTAATGTATATTGCATGTGCTAACATTGAGTAAAGAAAACACCTGCAAGGGCACCTTAAAAGAGCACTTAACCATCAAATATTGAACAAAAAGTTTGGTGACGGTTTGCTGTCCTAAAACAACAAGAAAAGATAGCCACACAGTTTAAACTTAGAGCCATACTAAGGTCAAGGACATACCTTAGGTGGCAGCCTCATAGGACCTCAGAAAATCTACATGGTATCAGAGCCAAAGGTGGCTTAGACTTGCTGATTTTGGAGCACTTTTGTGGGCAGTTTTGTGAGGTTTTATATTAGATCTATTGGTTGTTTTTGGACAGCAAGTTTACAGTCCAAAACATTGAGTAAATTTCAGATCTGAAGGTACCTCTCATTTAGTGCCAGTTGGACAGCTAAGGGTAGATTTTGGACAGCTTGTTGACAGAGTTTGTGGACAGTTGTGAGCAGATTTGTTGGGCTGATTTTTTACACTTGTGGACAGCCTCTTTTCACACCTGCATGGACAGGAGTAAGGCTGCAGTGTACGACCTATTTTCACACCTATTTGCTAGGATTGATGTTGGTGTTTGCTTGCCTCTTTTCACACCTGTGTTGACAGGAGTGAGGCAACGTTCCTTTGCATTTGGAGCATCAGAGTGAGCGCAGTTTGACAGACATGTCAGTATCTTAGATGCGTGTTGAGGGCAGGCTAATCAAGGCTATCAATTGGTCGCCTTGGAAGGCGAGGATACTCTTTGTCTTAGAGGACCTCAAACTATGGGATATAGTTGAGGTGCCTGTTCTGGTTCTTCCTGTCACTGCCCCAGTCTTGTTGGGAGATTTCAGGAAAAGGAACAATAAGGCAAAGAGGACCATTTGTGATGCAATTCGAGATCATATTATTCCCCACCTGACTGGGAAGACTTATGCATACGAGATGTGGATCTCTATGTAAGTTGTACGAGAGCTCTAATGAGAACCAGAAGTTGGTTCTTCATGATCGACTGAGGGGCATTCGCATGCTCGAGGATGAGTCGGTTACTTCATTCCTTGGTAGATACACCCAGATCAAAGACGAGCTTGGAGCCGTCAGAGAGGTGGTGGATCCCAACTCTATGGTGAGAACAACTTTGAACAGCTTTACCAAACCATGGTGTCCATTCGTACACAACATTTTTGCCAGGGAGGTTATGCCTACATGGGAGAGGATGTGGGATGACTTCGTCTAGGAGGAGACTAGACTAGTTGCAGAGGCTTTTGGACATCAGCAACAACAGTCAATTCTGGGTAATGAGGACCTTGCTCTTTGGACAAAGGGCAAGAAGAAGACCAGTCATGGAGGTCGGCAGGGTCCCAAGTTTGGGACCCCACCACAGGGAGGAGAGAGCAGCATCAGTGGGCAGAAGAGAGACATGAGCACAGTGAGATGCTTTGCTTGTGGAGAGATGGGTCACTATGCGGGACAGTGTCCCAAGAAGAAGAAGAAGAAGAAGGGTGGGTCAGCAGCGATAGCAAAGGAGAAGCTTGCGAGAGAGTGTGATTTCATGACTACTTTTTATGTTGTTACACCATCCAACATTAGATGGGGAGACAGAGTTGATGAGGACCGACTGACTCACAACAGTGATTCAGAGGGAGATCAAACTTAGTGTCCATGGCCATCTTCAGAGTGGGTGGTTGGTCCACCCAAGATAGCTACAGTTTCAGAGCATCCAAGCAGACAGAGTGTTGGTGCTACAGCTTCAGAGCATCAGAGGTTGATGAGGAGGAGCAACAGGGCACCACTGAGGCTTGAGCCTCACTTAGCTTCTAAGACGGGCAGATCAGGCTCTGGATCCACTTCAGGCGGAAGTTACTTGGCGAGAGGCCAAGTTGATGACTCTTGGTGAGACACCAAGAGGGGGAGAATCTTGGTAATATTCCAAGAGAGTGACTCTTGGTGAGATGTCAGGAGGTGGAAATACTTGGTGGGAGACCAAGGTGGAGATCTTTGGTGTGAGGCCGAGATCTAGGTGATATTGGATAGGTGGAGAGACACTTCCATCTATAGATCACGCAGATTGAGCAGATCTGTGACAGAAACTACTTTCAGTGATCAAGGTATATCCATACTCACCGAATATATGCCAGGAGGCAACCATGTCCACTGCAGGGATGAGATTGGTGGTGACGAGCACTTTCCTCGTTAAGAGGGAATGTTGAGATTTGTGTACATTGGAAAGTGGTCCCCATGTGTTTATGAGTCTCTAAACACAAAGGGGGAGACTTTTACCCTTGTACTTTACTTTATGATTCTAATTTCACTTTGACTTAGGAGATTTAAGTCAAAAGTGAAATAAGTCACTTAAGTCATAAAGTGACAATTAATTCACAAAGTGGGTGAATTAATAGACAACTGTAACTGCAACTTTAACTTCAACTGGCATGAAGCAACTGGGCATCACCACACAACCTTAGCACAACTCTTCCAGAGGTAGCGCACAAGAGAAACCACCAAGAGCCACCAAGAATATCCTTCCCCAAGTAGGGCACACTGTCCAAGAGAACCAAAAAATAGAAATAGTGAAACTTCTACAACTTCCTAGTGCACACAGTAGAAGGAAAATTGCATGTTTGTACAAATGAAATGATCCAACCCTGTGTTTATACTAATTTGGGTGCCTATCTAGGGCCGACTTCTTATTCTAGGTCTTCATATTTACTTTATTATTTTTATGGGCCGACTTCTCTTCCTGTGGTCTTCTATTTCACTTTATTCTTTTCTGGGGTGTTCTTCAACTGTTCAATGGTTTTCCTTTGACTTCTTGGAATATTTTTCTTCTCTAAGAAATTTTTTCTAGGAGGGAATTCCTCTCGCAGCAACCAAAACATCAACAGAAGGAAGTGATGCACTACCTTCTTGAAGGATTATCTATTGCATGTTGATGGAATATTCTTAGTAGATAAGGGTTTTGCATGCTTTTCTATTGAAATTGGTAAGATATTTTCTACATATTGTTGGTAATTTCTTCTTGTTTCAAGGTTATTATAGTCTAAAACCCTTGGATGAGTATAAGGGCATACACCCTCCACCAAGTCTATCATAATTGTTGTTGGATAAGTTATTTTTCAAGGTTGCTAGGAGGAGTAAAAGGGCTTACACCCTCCTAGATTTACCTTGTTGGATTTTCTTTCTCTAGGGAGTAAAAGGTCTTACATCCCTAAAGAAGTAGTAATTCCAACTCTTACACCCAAGAATTCACAACCCAATAGACTAGGCACTCATTTACTTGCATTGGAGAAATAAAATCATTACATTGAAAAACATGAATTTACGAGATATTGCAATTATTCAAGTTGGATTATTTTCTACATTTTATAAGCATTCTTGTGCCCTAAGGGCATTCTCTTTTAGTCAAGGAGTTTTCTACTAAAATAAATTTGTTGCTACATCCATTAGGGATGCAACACAACTCACTTTATTTTATCTCTTACTCACTTTTCAACAGCTGAAATTTACTTGTGAACCAGGATTACTGTTCTATTGCTCATTGGCTATCTTTTATACGGTTTACTTGTTGATTTTTGTGGTTGGAACTTATTTTTGTATATTTTTTTCCTACAACCACTTGGTTGTTATAATACTTATTTATAATGCTTAACAAACAACCCTAAAAACCATCTAAAGTCTCACTATTTCCAGTGGAAGTTTGACTATTTGTTGCTAGCTTAGTTTCCATCATCTTATACTTGATTTTAGTGGTTTAATTTGCAGGTATTGGTAATTATTTATTATTGATTTGTACACATATATATTGTTGCAATTTGGGACAACAAGCCTATCTTGTTGATCCCCTTGATATAAGGCTTGGTTTATGCTCATTTGTTTTGTTCCAAGAAAGGCTAATGTTGTTTTGCAGGTCTACAAAAATTGGAAACCATTTACCCTCATTCAAGACCCTTTTCCAAGCTATCATTCCACTTCAATCTTGACCTTTAGGGGTTTCATTCACTATCTTTCCACTTTCCATCTCATTCCCCCTAGGGTCACCAAGATCCCCCCCTTGTGGTAACTTATCATCATTAAAGCACGGAGAGTATCTATCTAAGGTGGCAATGGGTAGTTACTCCCATAGTTGTCTCACTTTTGTGGATTGGGAGGGACTTTTCCCAACTTACAATCTGTGCAATAACAAGACTCATATGAGATTGGTTGGTTGCTAGGAATTTTGAGCTCAAGGGCTAGGAAACTACAAGGATTCTTGGATCTAGGGAGCTGGAGAGGCTATTCCTAGCTAGTTGAGAGGAAAACATTTGATTTTGGGAAGTTTGGAAAAGGGACAAGGGAGTAAGGGACTGATTAAACGAGAACTTGAGGTGTTTTACTAGTCGATTTATTTGTAAATATTGTGATCAAATTGTTAAATTATGTTGTCAATTTACAAGGTTATTACTAAATTTTTATGAGGCTACTTGAAAATGCAAACTTACACTGGATTGTTTAAATTGCATCAAAAGAAAAATCTAATTTTGTCAGTTGTGATGATCTTTCATAGATTCAAACTTTATATATTCAAAACTTAGTTTTACTACAGAAAAGTGTTTCTTACAGTAGTTTGATATATTCTAAAGTCCTTAAAAATTTGGGCTTCACAGAAAAGGGCTAACTCAAGGAGTGGATGCCCCAAATTGTTGTGAGAAAACCTCCTCTCAATCCAGGCTAGTGCATGTCAACCTCTGGGGGAGTCTGTAGGTATCGGTTTGTTGATTTGAACCTGAAATTCTACAAAAACAATAGCAAATATGATTTGGATAGCGTGTAAACACTTCACCAAAGCATTAGGAAAATATAGTTTAAAATTGCTTGGAGGGATCCTGCAGTGTTAGCGTGAGAAAAATGAAAAAAAGGAAGAAAAACCCACTAAAAATATAGAAGATTATCATAATAAATGGCTAAGAAACTATTAATTCAATAGGTAAAGAGATAACATAATACCGACAAGAGTGAAAGTTCGATGCAAACACAACACTTCTTTATTAAAGGCTAGTCATCGCCCCAGCCCCACGCAAGCCAGTACTTGACCCCACAGGACCAGGTCCTTGCTTGCGTGGGGTTAGGGCGATGTTGAGCATCACCCCCCCATAAGAATGATTTTTTTTTAATTATTAAATGAAGTTTAAAAAAATTTAATTTGTTTTTTTTTAATATTTATGTGTTTGTCTTAGTTTGTTTGTTTGCTTTTATGTTTATAATATACGTAGAATTTAAAATTTTGTTGATTTAAAAAAAATAAAAATTAATGTTGATAATATATTAAAATTTAAAAATTTAATTGATTTTTTTTTTAATTTATGTTTGTAATCCATTTAGAAATTAATTTTTTTAGTTTTGTTTTTTTAATTTTTTAGAATATTTATTTATTTTTTTAATATTGTGTTTTACCTAAAATGTTTTTAATTTTTATCTTGTTTATTACTTTTTTTATAAAAAAAATATTGTTTTTTTTGCTGTTGTTGTTTTAAATTTAGTGCTTTAAGTTTTTTTTTTTCTTTTTAAATTTAGATTTTACTACCTTTTTATTCATTTTTTGAATTTTTTTATTAAAAGTTGTGGTTTTTTTTTCGAACAATTTTTTTTTCTTTTTCGAAAAAAAAACCAAAAAATGTTTTTTTTTCTTAATTTCTAAAAGATTTTTTTTTTCCTTTAAAAATGAGGACATGTTTATGGGTATTTTTTCCAATTTAATTATTTTCTTAATGTAAATTATTAAAAAAAATAAAATTAGTTAATACATAAATAATCAAGTAATAACACTTTTAGATTTAGGAATCCATCTTCAATGTTTTATTTGCAGCGGTGCCAGTGGTCAAGGCCACAATTTCAATTACGTCACTGTTTTAACTCCCAAAAAAAAGTGGTGCTACTGATAGCATCATTTTTCGATTCAAAGGTCAATTTTAGGGTTATCTTTGTAATGTCAAGGGTGCGATTTCAAACAAGTTGCTACAAGTTGCAATTTTAACCACCTCCCTAAAAAATGGTGCTACCGGTAGCATCACCTTTCGATTCAAGGGTTAATTTCAGGGTTCTATTCGCAATGCCAAGGGTGTGATTTCAAACAAGTTTCAACATGTTGCAATTTTAACCACCTCCCCCAAAAATGATGTTATTGGTAGCACCACTTTTTAATTTCAGGGTTGATTTTGGTGTTTTTTACCCAAAAATATGATATTTCTGGGCTAGAGTTCTTGTTTTGAGCTCACAGTTCTCATTAAGTTGGTAACTTTGTTGTTGGGTAATTTTCTACATGTTATAAGCATTCTTGTGCCTAAGGGCGTCCTCTTTTAGTTAAGGATTTTTCTACTAAAATAAATTTGATGCTACAGCCACTAGGGTTGCAACAAAACTCACTTTCTTTTATTTATTACTCACTTTTCAACTGCTTAAATTTACTTGTGAATCAAGATCATTGTTCTACTACTCATTGGCTATCTTTTTGACAGTTTACATGTTGATTTTTGTTGTTGGAACTTGTTGTTGTAGCATTTTTTTGCTATAGCCACTTGGTTGTTATAATACTTGCTGACAATACTTGACAAACAACCCTAAAAACCATCTAAAGTCTCCCTCTTTCCAGTGGAAGTTTGACTTAGTAATTGTTGCTAGCTTAGTTTCCATCATCGTATACTAGATTTTAGTGGTTTAATTTGCAGTTATTGGTAATTGTTTCTTGCTTATTTGTACACATATATACTGCTGCAATTTGGAACAACAAGCTTATCTTGTCGATCCCATTGATACAAGGCTTGGATTATGCTCATTTGTTTTGTTCCAGGAAGGGATAACATTGTTTTGCAGGTCTACAACATTTGGAAACCATTTACCCTCGTTCAAGACCCTTTCCAAGCCATCATTCCACTTCAATATTGACCTATAGGGGTTTCACTCACCATCTTTACACTTTCCATATCATTCCCCCTAGGGTCACCGGGATCCCCCCTAGTGGTGATTTATCATCACTAAAGAGAGGGGAGTATCTATCTAAGGTGACAGTGGGTAGTTACTCCCATAGTTGTCTCACTTTTGTGGATTGGGTAGGGTTTTTCCCAACTTACAATATGTGCGATAACATTTTGGCGTTGTTGTCGAGGAGGATTTTAAATCATCTTTCATTCCCTAACGACACTTTGGCAAGATTTAATCCCAAATCCCTTATCTCTAGCTTTCCTAGCGAATCCATTTGAGAGAAGTTCCCTTTTATTTTTGATGAACACTAAGATCATCTGGAAACTCCATTAAAATGACTTCCCAACTAATAGAAGCATGGCTCTATGGTGCTTCCATGAGGAATACAAGGCCATGGATATCGAGGATGTTTATTGGTATCCGAACAAATTCCCAACAAATTGGTTCGATATCATCCCAAAGTTTGATGGTGATCCATCCTTGGATGTTGCACACATTGTCAAGTTCACTCAACTCATCTTAGACCTAAACTATGATCATGAGGATGTGACAATATAGTTGTTCCTCTTATCACTTGAAGAGAAGCAAAGAAACTGGATTAGACATTCTTGTAAGCCTAAAAGTACATCTTCTCCAACGATCCTTGTCCGAGAATATCTTAAGCATTGGGGCCCAAGAACTCAGAAATTTGAAGATACTATTCAGGATCTCGAGGATGTCTTTGTACAACAAAATATTCCCTTTGGCCTTATCGAATATTTGAAGGAGATGCTCCTTCTAAAGTCCAACGAGAACACAAACGAGGAAAAAGAGGATGATAGTGATGAAGAAATCTTTGCGACGTGGGTGAGGGAACAGGATCCGTCAGAACGCATTGGAAAATTTTCAACAACCGTCAGGTCTAGATGAATATTAGGACGTGGCCATCCCAAGGTGGTCAAAGACTCATACTACAGGGCACCCATATTTTCATCTTGGGGATTTTGGCAGGGACTTGCAGACGATGAAACAACATGTTTTGGGTGTCTGGAAGGATTCTTTCTCTAGACTTGAGCTTTCCCTTTACCTAATATCTCCTTCTCAAGGAAATCATGGGGTCTTCTTGGGATCTCTCATATCTTCTCAGTCTTCAGGAAGCAGTGATCTCACTGACGAGGAAGAAGATGAGTTGTCGTCTATACATGATATCCCTCTTCAGAGATGGATTGTTCGGGCTTGTGGATTTTATTTCAAGTAGGATTTATGGGATGATCAGGCTTTTGGTTTCTCTTTCCAACATGATTTCCTCCCTCCCACCCATGTCCATGAGTTTCATTTCATGATTTATTATATGTCTATTTATGCTCATGATTATTATGTGCTTGACTTATCTTTTTTGTATTACATAATTAAGTATAGGGGGATATACCTTGATGAGATGATCAGCTGGTTACATTGGTTGTAAAATTTCACTTGACATCCACAACATTTGATCACCATGGGCCTCGGGCCCTAGGTAAGTAGGTAGTTCATCTCGCTTTCTTGCATTTGCATCTTGATTTCCCATGATAGTTTAGGTGCATTTCATTTCTGATTTTCATTTTACTCTACTTGCATTATTGATTTATATTTTTTTCTTTCATCATATTATATTAAAAAAGGTTCAAAATTTTATTTTCTAGATTAGTTGTCAATTTTGATTTTTGAGATTTTGATTATATGATCAAAGGATGAGCGTGCCATCCTAGATGCCCAAACATGTTTGTTTATTTTGGAGTGTGTAGGCAAAGGTCTTACCAAGATAAGTTGTGATTCTCATGCACTAAATGGCGAGCACATGTCCCCAAGTAGGAGCCAAATTTTATCCCCCATTTCTAGGGATAACTGAAGAGATGATGTCTCGAGGCCCTCTAGTTGTAGACACAGAGTGCCGAGAGACAAACCAGCAAGAAGAGCCCCACATTGCACCACCAATCACCTTTAGATCGATGGCTACACCATTCACCACATCTAGCTTGGATCACAGAGGACAAAGGGTCTTGCTCCATGAGGTAATGAGTCTGGTGTTGTGGTAAGTGTCATTTTAATAAATGAAGCATTTGAATATGTCACAAACAGTTTTTCCTTAATTTTGAAAACGTTTTCCTGGAAATTATGCTCTTTGCCTTATTTCACCTTGGTGTTTGACATTGTGTCCTAGTAAGTGGCCACCCTTGGGGAAAGGGTTTCTACTAGGGGGTCTCCTTGATGAGTCATCGCACCGCTTCCTCACATACTTGCCACTTTCCATGCTTCTTTCCTTTTTTTTCCTATTATTTTGGGTTTTCGGGATACATTGACCCAAGGAGGGTTTGTACCTCATTTCATGGGAAGAAGGGGTTGAACGCTCAGAGGCTTGTAGCTGGAAAAAAGATAAAAACTGAACATGATCCTTCCAGATGCTCACCCAAGGATCCCAAAAACAATGAAATGTTTCTCGCAAAAAATTAAGGGGCCCATAAAATAAATCATTAATGAACATGCCAACCAAGGTAGAGCATGTGTGGCCAATGTTTTTCATGTTTAGGTAGAAGTCTCACACATCGTCTTCAACTTGGGGAAGCATGGTGTGACCAAGTTAAAGTTGAGGTGGGAAAAGTTTTTCATGCTTAGGTAGAAGTCCCACTTTAGCTTCAACCTAGGAACACTCTAATAAATTAAATGGAAAAGGAGCTTGGAAAAATCATGCATCATAGATGAAGGGAAACACACTCTCTACAAAGGCACCCATAAATTAGACAATCTGAGCCCTTGTATTTCAAAAAAACCCATGACCAAATGTGTTGCCCCCATTTGGCTCGCACTCTTTACATGACTTAGAGAGGGTCCACCTAGGAAACACTCCATAACTTGGGGAATAATTCACCCAATAGGTCACCATGATAACCCTCCCATACCTAAATTTGGAAAGTCACATAAGGTCTTTGAGCATTTGTTTATATTGAGAGGGAGAACTTGATGCACGTGTTCAGATGGTTCTTTTATTATGTATGGTTTACTGAACATGATGTGTGTGACTTGTGAGCCATTGGAGGGTGAATTTGCTTGACTCTACAGGGCCTTGACAAGTGGAGAGATTTCCATGGAGGCACAAGGTCACTTGGACCTTCACTTGGGGCATGAAACCCACAGGATGGATGAAGTGCCCTTGCTTCTTGGACACCTAGGTCAAATATTTTTTCCTTTGGAGGCATGAGAGCACACCTTGATGGAAGAGACTATCCCCCTACTTTCCCAACGTTTGACCTTGGAAGCCTAAAACGTCACTTTCTAGGGCATGACGTC
>SNQJ01S0071144.1:24350-52589 GCA_010110895.2 Picea sitchensis
GGTATACTTGCCATTTATGTTGAGCTGCTATGGCTAAGAGAGTCCTAAAGTCTTACAGTGTCCAACCTTACTACTGGAGCAAAAGTTTCACCATAATCAATACCTGGTTGTTGTGAGAATCCTTTGGCAACAAGTCTTGCCTTGTGCTTTTCAATCTACCCATTTTCATTGAGTATAGTTTTGTAAACCCACTTGACACCAATACTTTTCTTGTGTCTGGGCAGATCAACAAGATCCCATGTCTTGTACTTCGCAATGGAGTCAATCTCTTGGTTCATGGCTTGAACCCGATGTGGCTCTTTAGCTAGCTCTTTAAAAGATGTGGGTTGACATGACATTAAGGCAAAAAGATTGTGTTGATCAATGTCATCCAACTACTGATGGATTTCTCTCAAACTTCGAGTTCTCTGATTTTGAAGTTCAGAGGATGAGTTTCTGTTGCAAGTAGAGTTATCATGAGAACATTCAGGTTGTCCTTGTCCCTGTAATCTTGGAAGAGCGGGCTGATGTGTTTGTTGTCCAAAATTCTCTGTGTCTTCAGGAAGTGGCAACAATGGATCTTGACTGTCCATAAGACGATTTTCAGACTCACTAAAGAACTTATTTTCAAGAAATTTTACATCTCTGTCGAGGATTAGTTTCTTTGAAATTGGATTGTAGAGTCTGTAGGCTTTGGATGTCTCACTGTAGCCAAAAAAAATGCATTTTTCACTTCTATCATCCAGTTTCTTCCTTAATTCGAAAGGTATGTGAGCGTATGCTATGCATCCAAATGTCCTGAGATGAGCAACATTTAGCTTTGTCCCACTCCATGCTTCTTGAGGGACTTTCATCTTGAGACTGGTGGTTGGAGATTTATTCAGGAGATAAGCTGTGCATGCTACTACTTCAGCCCAAAATGTATTTGACAAACATTTCTCTTTGAGAAGGCTTCTAGCTATGTTCATTATTGTCTGATTTTTCCTTTCAGCCACTTCATTTTGTTGTGGAGTATACCTAGTTGTAGTTTGCATGATGATGCCTTCTGATTTGCATAAATTTGCAAATTCTTTGGAGCTGTATTCTCCACCTCCATCTGACCTAAGAACCTTTACATGTTTGTCACTCTGTTTTTCATCTTCAGCTTTGAATTCTTTGAACTTTGCAAAAGTTACATACTTGTGTCTAAGAAAATAGATCCAAACTTTCCTGCTAAAGTCATCAATAAACGTTAGAAAATAAATTCTACCACCTATTGAATTTGTTTGCATTGGTACACATAGGTCAATGTGAACCAGCTCTAAGTGTTGTTTGGCTTGAGTGGAGGACTGTGGAAAACTAGTTCTCTTATGTTTTCCAAGAATGCAAGACTCACATGGGGGGGTTTGTTCATTGAAGATAGGTAGACCTTTGACCATGGAGTGCTTCTATAAAAGACTTAGACTATGAAAGGGTAGATGTCTAAATCTTGTATGCCAAACCATAGTTTCATTGGGGGTGGATGCACTTTGTGCATATGATTGGATCAGATTTGCAGTTCGGAGGGTCAGGGGAAACATTATATTCCTAGTCATGTGGATTTTAGAAATCAATTCTCTATTGGGGGTTTTATCATATATATTACATGATGCTCCTTCAAAAAGTACCTTATAGCCATGTTCAATGAGTTTTCCTACACTTAACAGATTATGTTTCATATCTGGAACATGATAGACATTGTTTATGTCTTTCTTTACATTTTGTTTAGTAAAAATAGGTACAGTTCCTTTTCCTTGAACTTTGAATAAGGAATCATTTACAAGTGTAATATCAGATGAAATTGAAGAATCAATGCATGAAAGTAAGTCTTTGTTACCTGTCATGTGATTGTTGCATCCACTGTCCAACAACCAAAGATTTTTATGTTGTTCTTCAGTCTTGTGGCATAAGATAAACATACCATCTAAGGTTTCTCCTTCATGATTTGAGAGATGTGCTCTGCCTAAGAGATTATCAGTGTGTTTCTTCCAACATTCAGATCCATAGTGTCCATACTTTTTGCAGTAATAACATTGTATGTTTGATTTGTCATTTGATCTTCTCCCTCGGCCTCTTTGAGGCTGAAAATTCTGATTCTAGTTATGTTGTCTTTGACCTTGGAAATTATGATTATGGTTATGTTGTATGTGACCTTCACTTGAACGATGGTTACTTGAACTTCTCCCTCTTCCTTGGTGACATCTGCCTCTACCTTTGCCTCTCCCTCTGCTGAAAGAAAATTGAGTCTTGAAGGATTTGGCTATTGAATCATCTTCGAGATGTAGTCTGGTCTCATGTGTCAATAGAGAGCCCATTAATTCATCTATTGAAGAAATTGACAAATCCTTGCATTCAAGGATGGTTGTAACAACCATTTCAAATTTCTTTGGTAGGCTTCTGAGGACTTTCTCAACAATTATTTGATCAGGGATGGCTTCACCAATCAATCTGATCTGGTTTACAATTCCCATGACTTTGGTCATAAAATGATCAACGTTTTCAGACTCTGTCATTTTTAAAGTCTCAAAATGAGTCCTCAAGGTCTGTAGTTTGACTTTTTTGACCCTTTCATTGCCTTGGTAAGATGATTTAAGGATGTCTCAGGCCTGTTTTGAAGTAACAGTGCTTGTGATTTTTGAGAAAATCGAGTCATCCACTTAATTTTGAATCCAGAATTTGGCTTTATTCTATTTGTTCCTCTGTGTTGTCTGAGCAATCCTCTGTTGATTGGTCATGGCAGCAAGGTCTAGTGGATCTGATTCCACATATCCAAGATCGACTGGATCCCAACACTCTTGTCCTTATAAGAAGGATCTCATTCTAAGAGACCAAAACTCATAGTTATTTCCAAGAAGAATCGGTCCTTGAGTTGGTCCTAAATTGCTAAAGGTGCCCATCTTGTAAAAAAGATTTAACAGAAAAAGGTTGTTAGAGTTTTGCGTGCTTACATGTTTGTTGTGCGAAAAACCAGGTCCGTGAAATCCTCTGTGTGACTTCAGGCCGAAAAACATGGGGGTGACCACTACTTCGACAATTGTAGCCCCTCTAATGGCGGAATTGGGCTTTCTGATTTTACTTGAGAGACAAAAAAAAAATCGAAGTTTAGCTTCTCATGTGACAGTGGGCTGAAAACCATGTGTTGGAACACTTGTACTTTTTAAATACTCCAGTTATCAAAGGTTTGGAACCGCCTACTTTCTAAATAACAAAACAATACACATAAGCCTCAAAAGTCGGGTTTCGGGATTTCGTAGATATTACGGTTTTACATATCAAAGCTCTCGATGTCCCGACACGCGAAATAGCGAAGTTGGTTTAAGTTAATCACGATTATTGAACCGTTAAGCAGGGATTATCACTTTTTAATACATCGTGCTTTCGTGTTTTGGGAGTCACACCTCGAACGCCCTTCGATCTCTCGACGTGTGAAGTTGCAAAATCAGCTTAAAATAAATCTGGTTAATTACGAGATTAATGATAATTAAGCCATAGTTAATCATTATTGCGATTTAGCGACTCGGTAGTTTTTGCCTCGAAGCAACACGTTTTTAACCCCGATACCCGAGGTMGYGAAATTCATTAATTGATCATGGTTAATTWAAAACTTAATTCTAATCACAGTTAATCAACCAAATCGCAATATCGCAAATTCGGGGTTCATGGTTCAAGATTAAGAGTAAAATCATCTGAGAYTGCGAACGCCAAAAAMGAGATTAAGGAATAAACGCACTTAATTAAAGGACTAAACTGGATTAATTAATACCTTAAACAACTTTTAACCTGTACAATCTACRGACAAAGAATTAAATCTTTTTGCATTTTTCCAAAGTCACGAATTATTAAACATTTATGGAATTTATAAGAAAGTTAGTGAAATGATTGGTAGTAAGATCCTGTTTTATCGTTAAATCTTTCTATTAAATGTTTTAAATGCTYTGTCAGCAAGSACTCRCACAGACTTGAGTGCTCAAAGCGAAAGGGTTTCYGTCATTATTTTAAAATTTTCTTTCTAATTTTCACAGAGCTAGTTTACCGAGATAACCTTTGTCTGTGTTTTCATTTAATGTGACATGAGGCCTAATTGCAAGGTTCTATATCATGGCTCCCCGGAAAACGCCCAAGGAAACCGGTGAGAAGTCAGGTCAAGGTTCATATATCATTCCTGATACCTCTCCTAGAAGCATCAACACTGTCAAAAATTGGACACATGTCTCCAACGTTTTGCAATACGAGCTAATAAATTGTCCAGACGATTCCAACGATAATGAAAAAGACGACTTATCCAACAAAGAAAAAATTGTTTCTCATTCATAGATACACAAGATAGTAGCAAGGTCGCGGCTCTTTCCCTATTATGATATGATCAGATGGGCGTTGGACCATGTAGGTATCCTGACTAGGACAATATTCAACGAGCAGAAGGTGGCAATTGGGACATTCAGGCCAAAGCATCTACAGGCAATGTACAAATTGTCCCCCATGCCAAACTTTACTCACAATGTCAAATTCTTAGAGGGTTTCAAAAAGAAAGAATGTGAGCAATTTGGGAAAATCTTATCTGACCTGATCAAAGATTGGTGTTCGCACACTGCAAAATTCAAAGTTGATACTAATGGAATTTATTCAATCTCATCATTAGTGCCACAATTCATGTATATAGCGATGATGGTTTGTAGACGATATGGGAAGGAGGACACCTCACATTTCTTTCTCCCATGGGTACCGCTTATTCACACAGTAGCTGAGGGATTCTCTTTCGACTAGGACAAATTGTTGTCAAACAGTCTAGCCAGTCAAATTACGGAATATCGAGTACAAAAGGCGAGTGGGAAAGAATCTTCATTCTTCATGTCTGCTTACATTATGGTTGTTATTTGGTTCATGACACCTTTCCCAATAATGAGCTGGAGCTGAACCCCAACTAATGCAGAGCCTATTCATGTGTACCACTCGAAACTCTGGGAAGATAAAGTCAAAGAATTTGTCTACGAGATTTTCAACTGGGTAATGGTACTAATGCATGTCTCTATATTTGGCCATCCGCCTCCTAGGATTTCAAATAAAATCACGGCCAACCTAAGCAATGTGGAAGATTGGTATATAGAAGCAAAGTTTTCATATATTAGGGTTTTTGCAGCTCTGTTCCCCCATATGCTTTGTTGTTTTTCTTTCCAGATAAGCTAGTATGTCACGAGATTTCCAGGCAAACTATGCACGATGGGATAATCAAAGAGCTCAAAGGAGTTTAGAAGAAGGTATGGCCACCCTTCCCCATTCACATTGGTACATATTTTTTATTCGATTTCAGCCATGCCAAAGCGGAGGCCAGTGCCTCGGAGGAAATGAAATTAGTAGACATTGAGTTTAAGAAACAAAACCCAAATAAGTTTGTGAGTAATCACATGGAAAGTTGTGGTCTGAAGAGATATGAGCACGAAGACTCACCCCATGATGAAATCTTCCGAGGAGCGAGGTCCTACTCTGAAGTCTTAAGTCGGATTCAAGCTCTGTTAAACGGAGATATGGTCGATTTCTATAAATTCCAGGAGCACCGGAGAAGTTGCCTCCCCGAATTTTTATAGGGAAGAACCTCAAAAACTTCGGGTACACGACAAGCATAAGTTAAAGGTTCAACGAACGCAAACCCTAACAAACAAGAGACTAAGGAAACGACAGAGGAAACTGAGACCTCGAATCAAGAAGATGAGATCCCCAAACAAGAAGAAGGAAACCTAGAGATAGTTACACCAAGAAAATAGGTTAAAAGTAAAGAAGAGATACCCTCGAAAGGGGTAGGTGACACACCATTCCTCACATCAAGCGAGCCGACCACAGAGGCTACCTTGAAAAAATCATTCAAGTAAATCAACAGCCCCATTGCATCTTTCATGCCCTTACAATTCACAAAGGGGAACCTCGATGGAGAGATAATATTCAAAGAGGATCTAACACCTATATCTGTAGAAGAATTGCCTCCTAGCGACTTCTTTTTTAGCAAGAAAAGGAAGGTCGTGGTGAAGCAGGAAACATACCAAAGAGCGGGCGCAAGAGCTAAAAAATACAAAATTTTAATAGATGGAGAATCCTTGGAAGAGGAAGAATTCGTCGATGAGATAGCAGTAACATTGGGGGCTTATGCAACAACCAACCAATATTCAGTTAGAACTTTGAAGGCACGATTGAAACAAAAGAACCTGTTAATCAACAAATTGCAGGCTCAAATAGCAGCAGTGGAGGTGAATGCCAAGAATGAGGTAAACAAAGATTTCGAGCAAGCCAGAGCAGCTGATCAACAAGAAATAGAACAACTCAAATCCAGTCTCGAGCAGATGTGTTAGTCGGCACAAATAAGCCAAACACAGGTAAATCAACAGGAGGAGTTAAGCTACAATCAAAATTAATTTCTGCTGAGAGCCATTTCATAGACATAATGATATTCCAATCCCAGGCCACGGAAATACGAAAGAAGGTAGAGGTAGCTCAACAGGATCTACTTGCTAAAGTAGAAACCATCCAGAATCATTTTCAGACAATAGAACAAGCGCTAAAGGATATATCCTTGAGAGAACGAGAAGATGGGGAAGCTCAAGTTACTTTCTAGGAGGTTGTTATAGCAACAACGAAGGAAGGAATGGTCCTTAGTTCCAGGTTGTCCATTCCCGAGAAAACCAGAGGTAACATCTTGTTGAAGGCGTGGGAGCATAATATATCCGAGAGCAGAAAAAGGGATAAAGAGATGAGAGATGCTTGTGAAGAAACATTCGGCTTGATTAATAAAATTTGTTAGATCTTGATAAGGAAAGTAGTGTTGGAACATTGGGCAAAATTGACATAGCCAAACATCTGCTAGATATCAAGGAAAATGTGGAAAAAGAACAAGTTGAATTATCCCAGATAAGGCAGGTCGATATTTCCCAAGTGGATAAATGGTTACTAAAACCAAGCTTACAATTATGGTCTATCATCACAGAAGACCGACAAGTAGGAAAAATATTGCCACAATTAGCAAATAATTGTTACACTTTCAAGGCAAACAACCAAACAGAACCTTCCAAGTTGATAGCCCAGTTGATAGAAAGGTGTGTCAATTGTATTGAGCAGGGGAAAGGGCAAACTTCTGGAGGCAAATAGTAACATATGTTTATTCCATCCTATTTTTGGAGCTAGATTATTCCATCCTATTTTTGGAGCTAGAGAACAAAGAAAATAAGACGCTCTGCTCACATGGAGGAGGTCAAGGGACAAGGAAGTGAAACGCTTCATTTTTCCATTTGTAACTGAAACTTTTAGAATGATTAGAATTCGAAGTGTTTTAATCTTGTATAAATATACATTTTGAAAATAGAACAAGGGGATTTTTCCTTTGGCCAATTGTAACAAATAAATTTTCTTTCGCCAGAATTAATACAAAGGCAATTCGAAGACTCCAGATTCTATAAATACTGAGTTATGTGTTTCCTCTATTATTTTGCATCTAGTTTCATTTCTTATATACATCTTTGATGAATGCTTAGTTGTAACTTAGTACAACCTCTACTGTGGTGATCAATTATTTTTTTCATCTAATCGTTTACAATTTTTCCTGTGTATCGGCTATCAGCAGGTACAAGACCTGTGAATTATTTAGATTTCGATATCTTATGCTTCATTAAATTTTTTCTTGTCTATTTTCTTCTTCTTTCACAAGGTGAGATTCTTCCTTGATTGAAGCCTCACATTATCAACAGCTTCATGTTTTCTTTCATTTCATGCATGACATTTCAAAGTTAACTCAGTTACAGGAAAAGGCCTTTGGATTTGTTATACTATTAATTCGAATTTGGTATTTTCCTCGTATAATCTAAATTTGAAGCAACAGCCTAAAAAGCAACAAACCCTTTAAAACTTTGTTCCTTCATGACTGTGCCTATTGGAAGACAACCCAACATTGAACCCGGTATCTCAGATCAAACCAACATCGCTTTAAACCTTTTTGATACCATCATAAAAAGTGATACCACCCGGTTCAGACTTGAACATTCATGGGAAGCCATTGAACGTGACATAAGAATTTAGGAACAATTGGAAGCTAGACAAAGACAACTCAGAAATCAACCTTAGCTTCGTTTCCTAAAAGTTGTTTTCTTCCTTTATATCATTTACCCTATTTTCGGATGCCTAGACTCTATACTTTATAGCCTTAAGTACAGACTCTGGAACAACATCTTTTTGGCACCGTTGTTGGGGAAGGGGATACAAAATCATTTTCCCTAGGAGAATGACATTTGCAAGTTTCTACTCTTTGATAGTGAACAAAGAGTGAGCACCTTCTAAAGGCTAAGTTTTTATTATTCACTCGGAGACTCCACGTTTAAGTAAGATGGCATATGGTCGAAAGGAACACCAGACAAAACCCAGATGGTAAACAGACCACGCCTATTTCCGATCCCGAAAAAATACTAAAAACAAGAGGCTCCCTTAAGCCAACTACTGCAGTCTACCAGCTTAGGCACACGCAACCTAAGGCTAAGATTCCACTTGAAATGGTAACTTCACAAGAAGCTCCCACCAAAACCCTTTTCAGAGAAACGTCGGCCAAGACAGTTGAGGAAGAAACCCTAAACCCAAATTTATCTTTCCCAAAAATTAAATCTGAAACTCATACGGCTACCTCCTGCATAAACGAAAGTGAGAATCCCTCAGTAAATCTCGCGTTGATTGATATCCCACCAACTCTTTAGTTAGATTTCCCGAACTCACAAAGCATCGAAGAGTATACCATATACTCAGATTCCACACCTGTAGGTTCTCCAGATTACATCTCCTACAAATCAAAGGAACCAAGCCCTTGTATCTCGTTCCCCCCCTTTTCAGTTTTCTTGTCTCTTGAAGAAGATAAAGATTCGCTATACATCTTCCAAAACCCTTTGTACAACGTACCATTTTCCTCTCCTTGAATACCTATGGCAGTTGTCAGAGGAGGAGGAGTGGGGGCTGTCGGAGGAGGAGGAGGTAGGGTTGTTGTAGGAGAAGGAAGGGGGGGCCAAGGGCCACCCCCACCCCCCAGTATTTTCGCTAAAGTAGATGCAAGATACACTCCTATGGTCCTCCCAGTACCTCTTCATGACCTACCCGAAAACTACATGAAAAACCTACCTAAATTTACAGGGGAAGGAGACCTAACCACGGTCGAGCATATAAATTTATTTGACCAATTCGCAGATATCCTAGGTCTCGAACATGAGGACGTGTATTCATAGTTGTTTGTCCAAAACTTTGAGGGACAAGTGAGAACATGGTTTCGAAGTCTGCCTGCAGGTTCGATATTATCCAATGACGCTCTGGAAGACTATTTTCTCAGACAATGGGGCGAAAGAAAAGATCATTTATACTATTTGAATAAGTTTGGATATTTAAAGAAAAAAAGTTCAGAAACTGTTATGGAATTCATTCAAAGATTTAACAAATTATATAATAAGATCCCAGTCGAAGTTAAACCGTCCCAACCTATAGCCAAGGTAACCTTTGTAGGAGCTTTCGAACTTGATTTCACCTTATTATTAAGAGTAAGGAGAGGGGCCAACCTAACTTGAATGCAAGATGATGTCGTAGAGATTGAGTCGAATATGATGGCTTCTGGAAAATTAAAAACAAAAATAGAAACGGGAAACAGAGAGAGAAAACGTTTTAGAGAACAAGCGGAACCCTCGGGATCTGGGAGGTCCTCAGATGATAAAATGGATGATATGGCTAGGATAATAAAAGAGCTGTCAAATAAAATTTCAAGGATGGAGCTAGATCAATCCAAAGAAGATCCATTCGTTAAGAGAGAATTCAGAAGAAAACCCAATCCTCAAAATAAACAAAGGCTGATTAAAAATGAAGACCAAAAAATTCAAACTCCTTTAAAAAATGAAAAATTTATAGGAGGGAATGACATGCAAGAGTTTGAGGATCTAGGAGAAGACGTAAACAATTTGGGCGACAATTGTATACAACCCCATTTAACTAAGGAAGATTATGAAAATTCTTTGAACTCAAAACAACCATCAAATGAATATAACAACATAAACAATACTGACGATTCTACCTATCAAGGAATGGTCGATACTATAATGGTCAATCTCCAACATAAGTACAATCTGAGGCCTAAAAATAAATCTGTGTCGAATACTCAACCAAAAAATATCCTGCCAAGAGGCAAAATATATGAGCCCGCTCTAAAAGACACCGAGATACAACATACCAAAATAAAAGGAGTGGACTCGTAGAATACCAAAGTAAAGGAGGTTGAGATCTAAGATGGGAAAACTAAGGTAGTTGGAACGCAGACACTGGAAACAAAACTAACTGAAAATAAAGCAATGCAAACAAATAAGTTAGAAAATAAGGAGACCGAAGCTTCAACCAAAGAAACAGATAAAGTCGTGGGAAGCTTCAGCCTAGAAAATGAGATAAATAAGATCAAGATACCAATACCCCTGGTCGAATTGGCAAAGAATCTTGTGTACTGAAAGCAAATAACCAAAATGATAAATTTTTCATATTTAGAAAGTCAATCTGACATGATAAATTTGGAATATGATAACCTTAATATAACTTTTGGTCCACATTTCGAAGGTGCCAGGGATACCGTCACCCCCTTCTACATTACACTAAACGTGCACGATCCTCTGTTGCATAATTGCATGCTGGATTCTACAGCCTCATATAATGTGATGCCCAAGTCTATTATGGACAAACTAGGCCTCAAAATCACTAGGCCATATGGGGATATGTATTCTTTTGATTCAAGGAGATTTAAGTGTATGGGCATGATCAAAGATTTAATGGTAACTCTTGCCCAAGTTTCAGTGAAAAGTGTTCTAATGGATGTAGTTATCGTTGATATACCTCCAAAGTATGGTTTGCTATTATCTAGGTCTTAGGGAGCCAAGCTTGGGGGATCTCTTCAGCTAGACATGACCTAAGCCATGATTCTTGTTTTTGGCGAACAGTTCACTCGGTTATACAGGGAAACGCAGTTGGCATATACAGTAAGTGATCCACAAAATCCTAATAATTACCCTGTTTATGTCGCCGATCAAGACCTAGGGAATTGTATTTTATATTTTGATGATGGTGTAAATAATTGTACAGATGAAAATTATATAGAGGAAAATAAATCCGAAAAGATAGATGAAAATGTGTATAGCACTGGAATTTGGAAAAAAAAAATTGATGGCGCTTCGTCATGTGAAGGAGCAGGCGCAGGAGTGATTTTTGTAGCACCTGAAAATGAATTTGTTATCCCCTTTTCTTACAAACTACAGTGGGATATAGACTACACAAATAATGTATGTGAGTATGAAGCCCTAGTCTTGGGACTAGAAGCTGCCAGGAAGCTGAACATAAAGAACTTGGAAGTCTACGGAAATGCGGAGTTGATTGTGAAGCAGATAAATTGGAAGTACCAGGCCAAACACCCAAGATTAAGATCTTACAAAAATTGCGCCTAGGATCTAATGGAAAATTTCTTCTCATCGATAAATGTTCATTACATTCCATGTGCAGAAAACCTAAAAGACGATGCATTAGCCAAAGCAACCTCAACTTTTGCACCTCCTACGAATTTCAAACTAAAATATCACATAGAGGTGAGGCACAGACCCTCCATACCGAACAACATACATCATTGGCAGGTGTTCGAGGATGGTGAACAGATCAGAAAATTCCTTGAAATGGTGGATGACTTTGCTGAAACTCACATTGACCAAGAAAACCAAAATGACCATACTTGGATTATGCAAGAGGGGGAGGATCCTCAAGAGTTCCAAGAAAATATTGTGAATCATCGCATGTTAGTATTAAAAAACAATCAGATCCCTAAAGGACTAATCCCTCTAGAAAGACTCTTTGACCAAAATGACATGCCCTTAAAATCAACTTTGCAGCCTCAACCTGAAGAAGTTGAAGATCGCAATATAGGGACCAAGGAGGAGCCTAGAATAGTAAAAATATCAAAGTATCTTCCTCCTGAGATGAAAGGTAAGTAAGCAGATTTACTCCAGCAATATAAAGATGTGTTTGCTTGGTCTTATGATGAGATGAGAACTTATGACACCACTGTGATCGAATAAAAGATACCTTTAAAGCCCGGTGTTAAACCTTTTAGATAGAAACTCAGGAAAATCAATCCCATTTTATTGCCCGTGGTCGAAAAGGAAGTTAAAAGGCTTTTGGACGCAAAAATAATTGTACCACGTAGATACTTTGACTGGGTAGCTAACCTGGTCTCGGTTAGGAAGAAGAGTGGGGAGATCAGACTGTGTGTAGATTTTAGAAATCTAAATAAATCCTCTCTCAAAGACAATTATCCGCTACCCAAAATGGATCATGTTTTGGAAAAGGTGGTTGGGGAAAATAGAATGTCAATGATCGATGGGTTTTCTAGTTACAATCATATTGTTGTCAACGAGCACGATAAAGAAAAAACAATCTTCACCACCCCTTGGGGCAAATTTATGTATGACAAAATGCCTTTTCGTTCAGTGAATGCAGGTGCTACCTTCCAGCGTGCTATGGATATCGCTTTCATCGACGAAAGAGATAAATTCATGGTAATTTATCTTGATCATCTGACCGTTTTTTCTAAATCTGATGAAGATCACCTGATACATCTCAAGCAAACGTTCGAAAAATGTTGCAAATTTGGTTTGTCCTTAAATCCCAACAAATCTCATTTTGTGATGCAAGAAGGTAAACTCTTGGACCATATTGTGTCTCGAGATGGAATTAAAATCGATCCTAAAAGGGTCAAAGCTATAGACACTATAAATATTCCTAGAAATGTAAAGGAAATTCAATCATTTTTAGGAAAAATAATTTTTTTGAGGAGATGTATCTCGAATTTTGTTGAAATTGTGAAATTGATCACATATATGCTGAAGAAGAACAACGAACTCAAATGGACGGCAGAAGCTAAAGTGTCGATTTCACGTATCAAGAAAGTTATAGGCGAAGCACCTGTGCTGGCCAACCCTGATAATCTAAAAGATTTTTTGATTTTCTCATTTGCCTCCGAACACACAATTGCTGCAGTACTCCTCCAAAAGAACGAAGAAGGTTTCGAGCAACCAATAGCATTCTTCAGTAAAAGTCTTAGAGAATTGAGATACGATATAATGGAAAAGCAAGCATACGCTATGGTGAAGGCACTAAAGGCTTTCAAAACCTACATGTTGCACTCCAAGGTAATTGCATATGTACCCACCAGTTCTGTAAAAGACATATTGGTTCAGCTCGACAGTGACGGGAAGAGGGGGAAATCGCTTGCTAAAATTCAACAATTTGATCTAGAGGTGAAACCGACGAAGCTTGTAAAAGGACAAGGTATGGCTAGGCTCTTAGCTGAATAAAATTTCAGAGCACTCGGAATAAATAACCTGCAAGAGTACGGAGGATGTGTGGACATAGATGAATTCAATGACCAAATAGTTGCAACCTGAATCGAAGAGAAGTTTTCCTCATCGGGTTGGTATAAAGACATAGTATCTTACCTTCTGACCCTGAACTGCCCAAGTGATTTATCTCCATCTAAGGCCAGGACACTGAAATTGCATGCAGTAAAGTACTGTATATCCGAAATCCAATTGTATTGGAAAGACCCTCTAGGCTTTCTACTGTTTTGTTTAGTAGAATCAGAAACAGAAAAGGTCATAAACGAATTTCACGAAGGAGTATGCGGAGGACATCACGCGGGGAGAGAAACGACTTATAAAATCTTGAGCACAGGATATTATTGGCCTAAACTATTCTCATATGTTAACGCCAAATTCAAAGCCTGTAACTCTTGCCAATTGTTTGTAGGAAGCAGAAACTCCCTGCATTACCTTTGCTCCCAGCTAAAACACAACCCCGTTTCAACAATGGGGGTTGGATTTTATAGGCAAAATTAACCCACATTCCAGCGCTCAACACAAATGGATCCTGACTGCTACAGATTATTTCACCAAGTGGGTGGAAGCTATTTTGACTAGAAAAGCGACAGATTCAGTGATGATAGATTTCCTGGAAGAAAACATATTACCTAGATTTGGTTGTCCCCGAAAAATAGTTACAGATAATGCCCAGGCATTCAAATCTATGGCAATGGTTAGCTTTTGCCAAAAATAAAATATTATACTGTGTCATTCTATGACATACTACCCCCAAGGCAATGGGCTCGTCGAATCATCAAATAAAATCTTAATTACCATAATTAAGAAATTGTTGAACGAAAACAAAAAATCTTGGCATGTGAATTTCAAGTACGCCTTATGGGTGAATCGGATAGGCACCAAGAAATCGATTGGCACTTCTCCATTTCAAATGGTATAAGGGACCGACATAGTGTTACCCATAAACCTGGCCCTACCCGTGACGAAACTTTGGCAGGATGAGAGAGAAGAACCAAATCACATCACAAGGAGAATAAATCAGTTGATCGAAGTTCAACAAAACAAAATGGAAGTGGACGAAAGGCTGCTGAAATATCAAGACAACATGAAAGCATTGTTCAACCATTAGGTTAAAGACAGGGAATTCCTCCCTGGTGATTTGGTTTTGAAATAGGATGCTAGGAGGGAAGACTCGGCAAAACATGGAAAATTTGATCATATCTGGTATGGACCATTCAAAGTCACAACTTCTGAAGGGAAGAACTCGTTTCTGTTAGAAAAATTGGACGGTAAAATCCTCAACGCGCCTATCAGCAGGCATTATCTACAACACTATATGCAATATATGATCTCCAAAATTCCATTGTATATATTGGTTTGTGTTTTATGTTTTTATAGATTTTCGGTAAGTTTTACTTTCATCGCAAATAAAAGAGGTTAGTGATCTCCTAGAAGTAGAGATATGAAATATTCAACACATTGAAATCCATAAATCTTAAAACCTTGATACTCTTCATGTTGTTTTCTTACAGGACTCTGATTTACATCCCAAACATCAAAAAGAAGAAAACGGATGGTCATGTATCGAGAAATCGATTCGCCCGAAAGAGGTGATAAAAGATATTTTACTAAGATGAGAACAAAATGGTAAGGCAAAGGTATGAATTCCCGAAATGTCTAGATTTCAAATGAATATCACCTAGGTGCAACAACGGTCTCGTGAGTATGAACATATTCACCCGATGTATTATCAAACGAACATTTTTTTTTTAATGTCGATTCTAAAAACTCCCCTAGATAAGATAAAAATAATTAAAATAAACAAAAGAAGTAATACGTCCTCAAAGAAAAAGTTCCAAGAGTCAAGATTGCGTTATAGCAGCTGTGCTTATGAAATCTAAAACCTTCTCTGTCATCCTCTTCCAAATCTTTGGTTTTTTCCCCCTTGAATCCAGACGCCTTCCCATGGCCCCCACAACGAAAGAAGAGGTTACACTTTAGATCTGAAAGCTAGCAAGTGAATTTTTAAAAAAAAGGGGCAAGTCCTCACAACTCCTCAGCTCCTACTGAACAAAGCTATGCATAGGCTAATCCTAACTCTCTTAGTAATTTCAATAGGTTTTAATGATTAGTCTTGCTCCAAAGAAAGCCCCTGAAAAAAAATTCTCCCATGAGTTTTCCTGCAGACTAAGATGTTTTGAAAATCAAAGGAAAACAGATCCAGAGTAATCAAAGTGAATTAACAGACCCTTATTGCAAAAGTATACACAAATATCATCCCTGGTATACTTTATACTAATTGATTGCCCCCACTTCATGTCAAAGAAAAATATAAGACAGATGGTGAAAGGAAATTCAAAAAATTGATTGCCCCCATCTCATCCAAAAAGAGATGACGAAAGGAAATTCATAAAATGATTGCTCTCATCTTAGCATTTAAATGCAAAGTTACAACTTGAAGTGGTGAAAGGAAATTCAATAAAGGGAATCAGATAACTTCACTAGGGTACTAAACAGGCTCATTGGCAGTGAAGCAATGTTGAAGATATATGTAAGGCTCTTATACATGAATTATAATGTACTCTGGTAATTAGTTTTCCTTGAAACTAGATCTAAATCCCAAGTTCGTGCAGGACTCCCTGATAAAAAAACGTTAAAATTACTTCACCTTGATGCAAGCAAAATCAACAAAACCTGTTAAAATTCTTAAGGTTGTTTTGATTATCTTAAGCAGACCCGAATTCAGTTTTAGGGAAGAGGAAGTCAAGTGGCCCAAAATTTGAGATTAGAAAGCGATTGAGCTTTGAAAGCTTTCAGGGGATAAAGATGAAACCTCCAATTTTCTCTGTACCCTTTTCTGAATAGGTTTTGCAGAAGCAAACTAATGACTCCATTTACCCAATAAAGGCACTTGGTCTATTGTTCTTCTTGTCCCACAAGGAGACGAGATCCCTAGTTGGAGCCTATGTTGGAACACTTGTATTTTTCAAATACCCCAATTATAAAGGGTTTGGAGTCGCCTATTTTCTAAATAACAAAACGATACACATAAGCCTCAAAAGTCGGGTTTCGGGATTTCGTAGATATTACGGTTTTACATATTAAATCTCTCGATGTCCCGACACGCGAAATAGCGAAGTTGGTTTAAGTTAATCATGATTATTGAACCGTTAAGAAGGGATTATCACTTTTTAATACATCATGCTTTTGCGTTTCGGGAGTCACACCTTGAACGCCCTTCGATCTCCCAACGTGCAAAGTTGCAAAATCAGCTTAAAATAAATCTGGTTAATTACGAGAATAATGATAATTAAGCCATAGTTAATCATTATCGCGATTCGACGGTTTTTTCCTCGAAGAAACATGTTTGTAACCCCGATACCCGAGGTCGCGAAATTCATTAATTGATCATGGTTAATTAAAAACTTAAGTCTAATCATAATTAATCAACCAAATCGCAATATCGCGAAATCGGGGTTCATGGTTCAAGATTAAGAGTAAAATCATTTGAGACTGCGAACGTCGAAAAATGGATTAAGTACTAAACACACTTAATTAAAGGACTAAAGTGGATTAATTAATACCTTAAACAACTTTTAACCTGTACAGTCTACGGACAAAGAATTAAACGTTTTTGCGTTTTTCCCAAGTCACTAATTATTAAACATTTATAGCATTTATAAGAAAGTTAGTGAAATGATTGGTAGTAAGATCTTGTTTTATCGCTAAATCTTTCTATTAAATGTTTTAAATGCTCTGTCAGCAAGGACTTGCACATACTTGAGTGCTCAAAGAGAAAGGGTTTCTGTCATTATTTTAAAATTTTCTTTCTAATTTTCACAGAGCCAGTTTACCGAGATAACCTTTGTCTATGTTTTAATTTTATGTGACAGTAGGCCTAATTGCAAGGTTCTATATCATGGCTCCGCGGAAAACACCCAAGGCAACTGGTGAGAAGTTAGGTCAAGGTTCAGATATCATTTCTGATACCTTGCCTAGAAGCATCAACACTGTCAAAAACTAGACACATGTCTCCAATGTTTTGCAACACGAGCTGATAAATTGTCCAGACGATTCCAATGATAATGAAAAAGATGACTTATCCAGCAAATACAAAATTTTCGCTGAGTCAGAGATACACAAGATAGCAGCAAGGTCGCAGCTCTTTCTCTATTATGATATGATCAGATGGGCGCTGGACCATGTAGATATCCCGACTAGGACAATATTCAACGAGCAAAAGGTGGCAATTGGGACATTCAGGCCAGGGCATCTACAAACAATGTACAAATTGTCTCCCACGCCAAACTTTACTCAAAATGTTGAATTCTTAGAGGGTTTCAAAAAGAAAGAATGTGAGCAATTTGGGAAAAGCTTATCCGACCTGATCAAAGATTGGTGTTCGCACCTCGTGAAATTCAAAGCCGATAGTAATGGAATTTATTCAATCCCATCATTAGTGCCACAATTCATGTATATAGTGATGATGGTTTGTAGACGGTATGCGAAGGAGGACACCTCTCACTTCTTTCTCCCATGGGTACCGCTTATTCACACAGTAGTTGAGGGATTCTCTTTCCATTGGGCCAAATTGTTGTCAGACAGTCTTGCCAGTCGAATTACGAAATATCGAGCACAAAAGGCGAGTGGGAAAGAATCTTCATTCTTCATGTCCGCTTACATTATGGACATTATTTGGTTCATGACACCTTTCCCATTAATGAGCTGGAGCTGAACCCCAACTAATACAGAGCCTATTCATGTGTACCACTCGAAACTTTGGGAAGATAAAGTCAAAGAATTCGTCTACGATATTTTCAACTGGGTAATGGTACCAATGCATGTCTCTATCTTCGTCCATCCGCCTCTTAGGATTTCAGATAAAATCACAACCAACCTAAGAAGCGTGGCAGATTGGTACATAGAAGCAGAGTTTTCATATATTAGGGTTTTTGGCAGCTTTGTTCCCCCATATGCTCTATCGTTGTTCTTGCTAGATAAGCTAGTATGTCATGAGATCGATAAGCAAACCATGTTCGGTGGGATAAGAAAAGAGATCATAGGAGTTCAGAACAAGGTATGGCCACCCTTCCCCATTCACATTGGTACATATTCTTTATTAGATTTCAGCCATACCAAAGCGGAGGCCAGTGCCCTGGAGGAGATGAAATTAGTAGCCATTGAGTTTAAGAAACATGACCCAAATAAGGTTATGAGTAATCACATGGCGAGTTGTGGTCTGAAGAGATACGAGCACGAAGACTCACCCCATGATGAAATCTTCTGAGGAGCGAGGTCCTACTCTGAAGTATTAATTCGGATTCAAGCTCTGTTGCTCGGAGATATGGTCAATTTCTATAAATTCAAGGAGCACCAGAGAAGTTGCCTCCCCAAAGTTTTATAGGGCAGAACCTCAAAACCTCCAGGTACACAACAAGAAGAAGCTAAAGGTTCAATGGACGCAAACCCTAGCAAACAAGATATTCAGGAAAAGAAAGAGGAAACTGAGACCTTGAATCAGGAAGATGAGATCCCCAACCAAGAAGAAGGAAACCCAGAGATAGTTACACCTAGAAAATAGGTTAAAGGTCAAGCAGAGATACCCTCAAAATGGGTAGGTCACACACCTCTGGTCACATCAAGCGAGCCGGCCACAAACGCTACCTTGAAAAAATCATTCAAGGAAATTGACAACCCCATTGCATCCGTCACACCCTTACGATTCACAGAGGGGAACCCCGATGCAGAGATAATATTCAAAGAGGATCTAACACCTATCTCTGTAGAATAATTGCCTCCTAGCGACTTCTTTTTTAGCAAGAAAAGGAAGGTCGTGGTGAAGCAAGAAACATACCAAAGAGTGGGCGCAACAACTAAAAAATACAAAATTTTAACAGATGGAGAAGCCTTGGAAGAGGAAGAATTCATCGATGAGATAGAAGGAACATTGGGGGCTTATGCAACATCCAACCAATATTCAGTTGGAACTTTGAAGGCATGGTTGAAACAAAAGAACCTGTTAATCAACAAATTGCAGGCTTAGATAGCAACAGTGGAGGTGAATGCCAAGAATGAGGCAAACAAATATTTCGAGCAAGTCATAGCAACTGATCAGCAAGAAATAGAACAACTCAAATCCAGTCTCGAGCAGATGCGTCAGTCAAAACAAATAAGCCAAACACGGGTAAATCAACAGGAGGAGTTAATAAAACAGCTTCAATCAAAATTAATTTCTGCTAAGAGCCAGGTCATAGACATAACGGTATTCCAATCCCAGGCCACGGAAATACGAAACAAGGTAGAGGTGGCTCAACAGGATCTACTTGCTAAAGTAGAAACCGTCCTGAATCATTTTCAGACAATAGAACAAGTGCTAAAGGATATCTCCTTGAGAGAACGAGAAGATGGGGAAGCATGGGTTTCTTTCCAGGAGGCTGTTAAAGAAACAACGAAGGAAGGAATGGTCCTTAGTTCCAGGTTGTCCATTCCATAGCAAACTAGAGGTAACATCTCGTTGAAGGCGTGGGAGCATAATTTATCCGAGAACAGAAAAAGGGCTAAAGAGACCAGAGATGCTTGTGAAGAAACATTCGGCTTGATTAATAAAAATTTGTTAGATCTCAATAAAGAAAGTAGTGTTGGAACATTGGGCAAAATTGACATAGCCAAACATCTGCTAAATATCAAGGAAAATGTGGAAAAAGAACAAGTTGAATTATCCCAGATAAGGCAGGTCGATATTCCCCAAGTGGATAAATGGTTAATAAAACCAAGCTTACAATTATGGTCTATCATCACAGAAAATTGACAAGTGGGAAAAATATTGCCACAGTTAGCAAAAAATTGTTACACTTCCGAGGCAAACAACCAAACAGAACCTTCCAAGTTGATAGCCCAGTTGATAGAAAGGTGTGTCAATTGTATTGAGCAGGGGAAAGGGCGGACTTCTGGAGGGAAATAGTAACATATGTTTATTCCATCTTATTTTTGGAGCTAGAGAACAAAGAAAAGAAGATGCCCTGCCCGCATGGAGAGGTCAAGGGACAAGGAAGTGAAACGCTTCATTTTTCCATTTGTAATTGAAACTTTTAGAATGATTAGAATTCGAAGCGTTTTAATCTTGTATAAATATACATTTTGAAAATAGAACAAAGGGGTTTTTCCTTTGGCCGATTGTAACAGAGAAATTTTCTTTCGCCATAATTAATACAAAGGCAATTCGAAGACTCCAGATTCCGTCAAGACTGAGTTATGTGTTTCCTCTGTTATTTTGCATCTAGTTTCATTTCTTATATACATATTTGGTGAATGCTTAGCTGCAACTTAGTACAACCTCTACTGAGGTGATCAATTATTTTAGTCATCTAATCGTTTACACTTTTTCCTCTGTATTGGCTATCAGCAGGTACAAGACCTGTGAATTATTTAGATTTCTATATCTTATGCTTCATTAAATTTTTTCTTGTCTATTTTCTTCTTCTGTCACAAGGTGAGATTCTTCCTTGATTGAAGCCTCACATTGTCAACAGCTTCATGTTTTCTTTGGTTTCATGCATGGCGTTTCAAAGTTAACTCAATTACAAGAAAAGGCCTTTGGATTTGTTATACTATTAATTCGAATTTGGGATTTTCCTCGTATAATCTAAATTTGAAACAACAACCTAAAAAACAACAAACCCTTTAAAACTGTGTTCCTTCATGACTGTGCCTGTTGCAAGGCAACCCAACATTGAACCCGGTCTCTCGGATCAAACCAGCATCGCTTTAAACCTTTTTGATACCATCCTAAAAATTGCTACCACCTGGGTCGGAATTGAACGTTCATGGGCAGCCATTGAACGGGACATAAGCATTCAGGAACAACTGGAAGCTAGAAAAAGACAACTTAGAAATCAGCCTTAGCTTTGTTTCCTAAAAGTTGTGTTCTTCCTTTATATCATTTACCTTATTTTCGAATGCCTAGATTCTATACTTTATAGCCTTAAGTACAAATTCTCGAACAACACCAGGCACTCCGGGTCTTCGAGCTTCGGGCATTTCGACGTTGAAGGTCTCAATTCCTCTGAATAATCGAATGGTCGAATAACGGTCTTATTCCAAAGATCGACGGTCCTCATTTATTTGAGATCAACGATCCTCGTTGATTTGAGATCAACGGTCCACAAATACTTCAGGACTTCGGGTGATATGCCTTTCTTACCTGCAGCTACAAAGATCAACGGTCCACAAATACTTCGGGACTTCAGGTGATATGTCTTTCTTACCTGTTGTTGCAAAGATCAATGATCCTTAGGTGTTAGAAAACAAACAACCAAGATCTTCGGAACTTCGGTGTTCGAGAGTTTTCGTTTGCTAATACGTGCAATCCTCTGGAGTGTCGAATCTCCGAAGTGTGAGATCTTCCTCCACGTGGCCTTTTGATTTGGACGGTGGAGATTTTCTTCGGGAGTTTTCGTCTGCTTGCTCACGCAATCCTCTGAAGTGTTAACCTTCCGAAGTGAAAGATCTGTCGACGCATGTCCACAACCTTCAAGGGCTCAGATTTACTTCGGGACTTCGAGTAGATCTCGCTCCGCAATACCTTCCAAAGTGCTAAGTCTCTGAAGTGAGGGATCTGGCGCTGCGTTTCCTCGTTGATGGACGGTCCAGATGAACTTCGGGCTTCGAGCCTTCAGGAGTTCTAGCTTCTTGTATCCATCTTTCTTCCGAAGTGATTATCGCCGAAGTGCAGGATCTCCTGCCATGTGTTCACTTTGATCAACGATCTGGATCTACTTCGGCTCTTCGGAGCTTCGTGAGTCTTTTACTCCTCAGCTTCTTCTTGCTTCCTCCCAGAGTGCGAGATCGCCTGACGCGTGTCACTTGCTTGAAGATCAACGACCACGAGTGATTGCGGAGACTCAACTCGCTCACTCTTTAATCTCCTTGTCGATCTCCACAAAGCGAAGATGCTTGTCCGTAGTGGGATCAATATTAGTCGTTGATTTGTTGATCTGACATGATCAACGATCTTGAGCAATTGCGGGCTCACAACTTGCTCACGCCTTTATTTCCTCTCCTATCCCCGCAATGCGAAGATGCTTGTTCATAGCAGGATCGATATCTGTCGTTGATCTGTTGATCTGACAAGATTAACGATCTTGAGCGATTGTGGGCTCACAACTTGCTCACACTTTAATTTCGTTTTTGATCCTCGCAATGCCTCCCCACCGTCGTTCTCTCTCCAATGAGATATGACGGTCTTGACTTGATCTTTGCTTGATCTGACAGTTGATCTTGCTCTCGCTCAGATCTTACGGCTAAGAAAAAATTATCTTTACCTTCGAGCTCATCGTCCTTTTTGAGCTTGATCAATGGCTTAGATCTATTCACAAGATCGATCTTACAGCTGATCTTGCTTCTCCCTTGCTGCTTCTGCAAACTTTCATCTTAAGAAATAATTTCACGAATTTTTTAAATGCTCTCGTAATATTTAATTGTTCTCTACTTGCTGCAGTTCTGCTTCCTCGCACTTGTTGTCTGCAACGATCTTTTGAGCGTATGTGGACTGCAAACTGCTCTCCAAGCTCTGTGAAGAATCTTGCGTCTCGCGCTCTCGTCTGCGAGACAATGTAAGCTCTATGCTCTTCTTCTTATGATCAGGCTGCTCTCCAAACACTGTGAAGAGGCTTACGTCCTAAGCTCTGATACCATGACAAAATGAGAAGCAAAGAAGATAATACAGAGAAGACAAAATTTAAACAGAAATGAGCAGAGCGCATAGCGTCGAGTATGCTCATTAAGGGAAAAGAGTTGAGCTAAATAGGTTCGATCAAATCAAGAAACGAAACAATAAATCCTAACTAACTCGTACAGTTGGCCATGATAGTTGGCAGTGTACATTTAGATACTATTGAGGTTACAAATATAATTAACAAAAGATACGTAAAACAAACATTGGAAAGAGAAATTATCAACAAGTACTTTCTTTAAAAGAAAAACTCTTTTATTAAATAAAAAAAAAGGAGGCAGTTCTAATCGGTTCGAGCCCGTATGGGCTTGAGTTCGTTTAAGATCAAAACGTCCCGAACTACTCAATTGTCCACCAACTGATATAAAAAAAAGGCAGCGTACAACCAACCAAGGAGGAAAATCATGAGAGGTATGCTAGGAGCAAGAGAGAGAAACCTGTAAATCTTTTCATCATTCATACTTTGCATATTTTCTCCAGGGGATTTGATGGGTCGCTAATAACAGGAGTGGCTTGTAGAGTAGCAAGAGGAGCTTGGCAAATGGAAATTGATGGCATCTTTGAGGTAACTTGTTCATTTGTTTGAGTTTGTTGTGTTGTGCTTATGTTCTCATGGCTAACCAGTTTTCTCATATGCGGATGATTACCTTAAAGCTTCACTATTCACATTCAAGCATGTCTGATCTTCTTTGTTAAATTACTTTTGTACTTGGCTATTTTAGTGTGAGGCGGATAATCACCTAAATAGTTAGAGTTTCACTCAGGGTCCAGGTCTTCACAGAGGCCTGAAAACTTAAAAGGATCTAAGGAAATATGTAAATATTTCATCAATAAAGATCATCTTTGGCTCTTATATTGTTTCTAATTTATTTTCTTATCTAGTTCATTTTAATTTTCAATCTTTTACATGTATATTATTTTCTTTATTTACCATCTTTATTTGCTATTGTTTTATTTTTTTAATAAGAATATTTTAAAGACAATGAAATAAACAAAACATAAGTCACAATGAATATCATTATTGATTGTTATGTTTATTTCTTTAACTTTTAAATTTGTTTAAATTGTCTTTAATAATATTTTGTATTATATTTATGCACTAACTTAATTTATTAATCTTTTAACACTTATATATATATATATTACTAATTTACTTTTAACCTTCTAGTTATTACTTAAAGTTAGAAAAGCATAAAATGCATTAAAAATTAAATATTAAAAAATACAAGGCAAAAGGAATTCATGCTTGGACTTTAGGTTAGAGGAGATTTAGCCTAGGGACTAATGTGTTTTTTTGTTGGGGCTCTAAACCCAGGGTGACATTCTCGTCTCTTCCCGCCTAGCCCCATGGGAGGTTGAGATGTTGGTGTTGAGAACTCTCTAGTCCCTCGACATCAACAACATCTTCCACCAAGTCTATCATAATTGTTGTTGGATAAATTACTTTTCAAAATTGCTAGGAGTAAAAGGTCTTACACCCTCTTAAATTTACATTGTTGGATTTGCTTGCTCTAGAGAGTAAATGGGCTTACATCCCTAGAGAAGTAGTAATCCAACTCTTACACCCAAGACTCCATAACCCAATAGACTAGGCACTCATTTACTTGCATTAGAGAAATAAAATCATTGCATTGAAATACATGAATTTACATGATATTGCAATTGTTCAAATTGGATTATTTTCTACATGTTATAAGCATTCATGTGCCCTAAATGCATCCTCTTTTAGTCGAGTTTTCTACTAAAATAAATTTGATGCTACAACCATTAAGGCTGCAACAAAACTCATTTTCTTTTATCTGTTACTCACTTTTCAACTGCTGAAATTTACTTGTGAACCAGGATTATTGTTCTACTACTCATTGGCTATCTTTTTTACGGTTTACTTGTTTATTTTTGTGGTTGGAACTTGTTGCTATAGCATTTGTTTCCTACAACCACTTGGTTGTTATAATACTTACTGATAATACTTGACAAACAACTCTAAAAACCATCTAAAGTCTCACTCTTTCCAGTGGAAGTTTGACTAATTGTTGTTAGCTTAGTTTCCATCATCTTATACTTTATTTTAGTGATTTAATTTGCAGCTATTGGTAATTGTTTCTTGTTGATTTGTACATGTATATACTGCTGCAATTTGGGACAGCAAACTTATCTTATTGATCCCCTTAATACACGGCTTGGTTTATGCTCATTTGTTTTGTTCTAGGTAGGGCTAACGTTGTTTTGCAGGTCTACAACATTTGGCAACCATTTACCCTCATTCAAGACCCTTTTCCAAGCCATCATTCCACTTCAATATTGACCTATAGGGGTTTCACTCACCATATTTCCACTTTCCATCTCATTTCCCCTAGGGTCATTGGGTTCCCCCTCTTGTGGTGACTTATCATCATCATTAAAGCGAGGGGAATATCTATCTAAGGTGACAGTGGGTAGTTACTCCCATAGTTGTTTCACTTTTGTGGATTGGGTAGGGTTTTCCCCAGCTTACAATTTGTGCAATAACATGACTCGTACGGAATTGGCTAGTTGCTGGGAATTTCGAGCTCAAGGGCTAGGAAACTACAATGATTCTTGGATCTAGGGAGCCGTAGAGGCTATTCCTAGCTGGTTGGGAGGAAAACATTCAATTTTGGTAAGTTTGGACAAAGGACAAGTGAGCAAGGGACTAAATCAACTAGAACTTGATGTATTTTACTAGTTGTTTATTTGTAAATATTGTGATCAAATTGTTAAATTATGTTGTCAATTTACAAGGTTATTATTGAATTTTTATGAGGCTACTTGAAAATATAAAATTATACTACATAGATTAAATTGCATCAAAAAAAAAAATCTAATTACAAGTGAGCAAGGGACTAAATCAACTAGAACTTGATGTATTTTATTTTGTTTTTTTAAGTAAAAAATGATAGAACCTATTATATTAACATTACCAAGTTGCAAAGACTGTTTACGATGCCAGCTGTCCCTCCTAAACAGGAAACCGAGACAGCTGGGCATCCTATGCCATTTGTTTCCCAGCAAACAAAATTATCAGAGTACAGTCCTACTCGAAGGAAACCAGGACGTCTAGCCATTAAGTTTAAACTGTATGCCGAAAATCTAGTTGCAAAATAGCTAAGATCTAACTGGGCGAAATTATGGTTCGGAAACAGAAAAAAAATTGCTAACCAAGAACAACATTGAACCTCTTATCCGGTCGGCTCATCCTCATCCCTGTGCCTTCGCCTTCCTGCTGGAAACACGTAAGCTTGCATGCACATAGGGCATTACCGTTTAGGGAGAGTCCTGGAATGAGCAGCAAACAGCATGTCGAGTCGATGGTCGATTCGGGCGATGCGAAAGATTTGGTCGTCCAACAGGCTCCGCATATCAAAGATTAGAGCTAGGTACCTCGAATTGGTGAACGGGTGCTGATCCTGCCAGTTTCCATCAATAGAGGCTGAGGGAATTGGCCCCGTTGCTCTTTCACTTGCATGTGTTGTGCAGTCATGATGTGTCGGTCGGTCGGATAGCTGGGTCGCCTCCTCCATAGGTGCACCGGGGGGTGAGTCTCTACTTCCTTTTGCGAAGGACGAGGTCTCTTCTTCAACATAGTAGGTGGTAAATTCCTCCGCCGAGCGATTTTCACTGGAGCCAAGCAGTTTGCCCGAAGGCGAAATCTTGTCATCAGTGCCAAAATCAATGGGTGGATTCCAATTGTCCGGGACTGTGAACAGAGGGAGCTTGGGATAGCTTTGCATGGCGTCGTCTAGGGTGATCTCTTCCATGTACGCCATTGGAGGCGTTTGTGGTTTCCTACGTCTTCGCGAGGATGCCATGGCTAGCGCCTGCTCAAATTTCTTCTGCCTCTGGAGGCGAGATTCGGCTATGTACCACGCTGCACCCCTACACAGCTTACCTCGTGCTCTGGGCATAATGGATACCCTGGAGATGACCAAGGTTCCTTGCGGGTGGAAGTCTCTGCTACAAAGCTCTAGTGGGTCTGCAAAATGCGGCTCCGCTAAAATTAATTCTGTATTCGACGCTACAATGGGCGAATGTCACTCAATGTTGTCAAGGCGGGTGATAAGGAGGAGGACAACAGTGACCGCCATGGCCATTACGGCTTGCTTCCGAGTGTGCTGGTGCACTGTACCGATCACTTGCGTGAAGGGGCTCATCTCCTGGATTTTGCTGCACGGATTCATGCTTATTTAATTGTTGAGGGGATGGTCGTCGGTGGATGTATTAATGGTGCATCTCGGTGTTATCCCGCGTGGCTCTACTCTGCAACGTGGCACCCCATCCGGGGAACTTGATGTATTTTATTAGTTGATTTATTTATAAATGTTGTGATCAAATTGTTAAAATATGGTGTCAATTTACAAGGTTATCATTGAATTTTTATGAGGCTACTTGAAAATATAAACTTATACTACATTCTTTAAATTGCATCAAAAGAAAAATCTAATTTTATCAGTTGTGATGATCTTTCATACATTCAAACTTCATATATTCAAAACTCAGTTTTACTATAAAAAATTGTTTCTTACAGTAGTTTGAAATATTCTAAAGTCCCTAAAAATTTTGGCTTCACAGAAAAGGGTTGATTCAAGGAGTGGATGCCCCAAATTATTGCGGGAAAACCTCCTCTCCATTCAAGCTAGTGTGTGTCAACCTCAAGGGGGAGTCCCTAGGTACCGGGTTGTTGATTTGAACCTGATTTTCTGCAAAAACAACAACAAATATGCTTTGGATTGTTGGTTGTGGAGCCTGATTATCTTCCTGATTTAGAGGTCTTTTACTTTCAGTCGTGTTTATACCCCATGAAGTATTTACACCCCAGAAGTATGTACACTCTTCCATGCGGGAGAGTGGAGATGGGGGGTACCCCCTCTGCGGGGTCTGAGGGGGCTATCCCCTCGGCTGGGGGGTCTGGGGGCAAGCGGGCCCCCAGCAGGGGTTCGGGGGAAAAGCCCCCGAAGAAAAAATTTCCTTGTAAAAGTATATTGTAATTTCATTGTAAATCTGGACCGTTTATTATAAGGTCGCAGATCTAACGATAGAGATTATGTTAGGGTTTTTTTCCCTAGAAGGCAACCCTCTTTTATGAGGGAAATGTATTGC